>JAIUZE010046316.1:0-41610 GCA_022085475.1 Heliosperma pusillum
TATTAGCTTATCATCATTCAGTTGAATTTGGCTCTTTGTGTTGATCTCGGGTTAAGGTAACTAAGCATGGTTAGGGTTTTTGTTGAATGCCCAATTATATGAGTAAATGTCCTTTGTTTGAACTCAACTACGTCCACTTTATTCATTTGTCACTCTTTATGTTAATTCTCTAATGTAGGAGGCGACTTCTATGATACTTTGACATAAATTATAATGACTTAGGCTCAGGCTACTTCGACATTCATTCAACCACGCTCATATTAGTTAACTGCCTATAATCATCCTCCAATGCACCTTTGAAAATAGAAAATTGTTTGTTGTGATACAAGATATGGATTTTTAATCTTGTTGTGTAAAATATTTGTTTCCTCTTGTTTCAACTTTAATATAATTCATTTTTTTTCTTTGTTTGATAATGCTTTGTACAATGAGCAGCTAGGCCTTTAGCCTTTAAAACTCAGACCATAGTTGTTCAAAAAGTAAGACATTGAGTAAAAGTAACGGAGCTTATTACTATCTTAAAATCAATATAGTTATTGCATATGATTGGTGCATTTTATAGCTACTCAACTTGTTTCTTATTCTCTTACCCGAACTCTTTTAAATTAGTGCATATGATTGGAAATTAGTTCATATTACTCTACATACCCTTCTAAGTGAAAGTGATTATTTTTTGTCGTATGGGTTTGACTTGTTTGCTGCCAAATTATCCATTAATCGATGAACTTTATCAAATTATTTTGAGAACTCAGGATCTTAAAATCCATTGTTGGAGTGCTTCCGGAAATTCCTTAGAAAAGTTTGATAGGATGTGTTCTAAGTGAGGAATTACGAAAACGAGTATTACTTTGAGCAGCTGACAAAGTGACTTGATGTTGACCAGTAATTTTTGCTGGTAGCTATGAATTTGATAGTTTATGATGTAGAAGTTAAGATATAACTATATTGAGCTTATTTCGAAACCGAGTTAATCTTCTACTTTCTAGAGCTATTTTCACGAGTGTTTCACTTGAGAAATTGTACTCCCTCCGTCTCGGTCATTTGTTTACCTTTCCGGTTGGCACTAAGATGAAGGAGAAGGGAGGAGACCATTTACGGTTAGGGGGATAGGGCCATTGGATGCCAAGTGGACAATAGTCCCATTGGGATATGAAATTACACATAAAATCCTTGTTAATATTGAAAGGAAAACAAATGAATAAGACACTCTAAAATGGAAATGGTAAACAAATGACCGGGATTGAGGGAGTAGAAGGCAATAACTCTATTGTTTTGGGGTGTTTGGTCATGTCCCTTTGTTTAGATTCCGTCTCAATCATTCATTTAATTTGGATTAAAATACGTTTAGCGGGAAGGCATGGATACTTGATGTGGACCTTAATGGACTAGAGGTTGGTTTGGAAATTAGATTGTTGTGTGCTTGTTATTGTGCAACATAAAATATACGAACTTTATAGCATGTTTCTGTACTGGTTACATTAGCCGATTAAAAACTAAATGATAATTATTAGTACAACTTACCCACCATCTAGGACCAGAAGACATACAACATAAAATTTTGTAGTACCACTGAGAAATATGAAATTATTATCTTAATTAAAAGATCATTTTCAATTAGTGACTAATTTCCAACAGCAGCATTATCTTGCTTAAACCAGATTAAATGTGTATTAATTAGGACAATGTGCTTAAGCCTAACAGACCATGATGGATTAGTATAAATAATAAATGGCGAACTTTCATGTGATTCGATAATCAAGAGTACTTAAAGGTCCCCCGTTACTATTTACGATTAAACATCCACGGCCTTTAAAAAAGCAGTATTAGATTATATTAACCTCACTCCAGGCTAAGGTTGTTTTATTATCCACTAATCCGTCTATATTCTATAATAAACAGGCGTACCCTATGATTATAGGCACAAAAAATTATAACACGCGGGAGCCTATTCGCGCTTTGTATGTGTGCGTCTTGTGTGGGTTTGTGTTTGTTTTTATAATCTTCTTACTTTCTTAATAGCAAAGCAGTATTAGATTATATTAACCTCACTCCAGGCTAATGTTGTTTTATTATCCACTTATCCGTCTATATTCTATAACAAACAGGCGTACCCTATTATTATATATATAGCCATAAAAAATTATAACACGCGGGAAGCTATTCCCGCTTTGTATGTGTGCGTCTTGTGTGGGTTTGTGTTTGTTTTTATAATCTTCTTACTTTACTTAATTTTAAGTGATTTAGTTGATTTTTTTTGGTGTCTACGAGTATTTAACGTTTTAGGCTTGATTTTATTGATAGCAAAGGGAAATGGAATGATTATAAATTTATAAGCTAGAAGTTTACCTTAAGCTTTTTTTAAGAGAAATTCTATGGCTTTAAAGCTTTTCTTTACATGGGTTATTTGATAACTTTGAAAAATGTTGGATTCTCGTATCTCAGGTTTTGGATTTCATCTTGGTTGTAAGTCTCCTCGATAAGCAGTGGGGTTCATTGGAGATGATCAATGGCTAGAAATCTGTCTGCATGTATTCCCATTGTTTTGTTGTTGTGTCGATGCTCATGGTTGCATCGGACTTTATTTTATAATGAGTTGTAAATTGTAATATACTCCCTCCGTCCCAATTATTTGTTTGTCTTTGTTAAAATACTACTCACAGAGAAATAAAAAATCCATTGGGCAAAGGGAGTAACAAATAACACTTCTGTGATTGATACTCACAATCAAGTTGCATATAAGACAACATTACAGTGCTTGCATAACTGAAATGATTCATGTGAGTTCACCAATCTTCTTCTCTCGTAAATTTGGTTTTCTTAAGAATATCATGGAAAGTTGGCAAAACTATTGTATTTCATTTGCTTAAGAATTATCGCCCTTTGTTTCACCTTATGTTCTCTTCAAATACACATTAGCTCTCCCTGTATCACCACTCCCCCTGAGTGTCCGATTGTTGGGGTTAATAGTTACTGAATTTTGTAAGAATTGTGTTTAATTTTTAGGGGTGGTTCAAATGGGTGACTATTCGAGGCGGCAACAAGGTAGAGGTCGGATTTATATTACTTCTCCACGCTCTGAAAGATCCGTAAACTAACTTATTAGCTTTTCTATGTCTAAATAGCTCAAAAAATATTTTTTTCCCCAAAATAGTGATAGTATATCTTACAAATTGCCTTTCTATTGCGAATTTCAGGTTCTGTTTCTTGCCTAGCCTATGCATCTTCTTGCGAATTTCAGGTACTGTTTCTTGTCTAACCTATGCATCTTCTTGCCTCAGCTCCCCGAAACGGCGAAACCTGCGGCTGTTGCATACTTTAAACAAAACTTACCTTACTGGTAGCTGCGTCATATTTAAGGGGATCTAACATGCCATTTCTTGCAAAGAGCATGGCTTCTAATGACAATGATAAGGTCGCATTAAATTAGCTTTTCAGTTAGTTACGTAGTTGGAAAATTAAATGATAATTATTAGTACAACTTACCCACCATCTAGGACCAGAAGACATACAACATAAAATTTTGTAGTACCACTGAGAAATATGAAATTATCATCTTAATTAAAAGATCATTTTCAATTAGTGACTCTAATTTCCAACATCAGAATTATCTTGCTTAAACCAGATTAAATGTGTATTAATTAGGACAATGTGCTTAAACCTAACAGACCATGATGGATTAGTATAAATAATAAATGGCGAACTTTCATGTGATTCTATAATCAAGAGTACTTAAAGGTCCCCGTTACTATTTACGATTAAACATCCACGGCCTTAAAAAAAAGCAATATTAGATTATATTAACCTCACTCCAGGCTAATGTTGTTTTATTATCCACTAATCCGTCTATTTTCTATAATAATCAGGCATACCCTATGATTATAGGCATAAAAGTTTATAACACGCGGGAGCCTATTCTCGCTTTGTATGTGTGTGTCTTGTGTGGGTTTGTGTTTGTTTTTATAATCTTCTTACTTTACTTAATTTTAAGTGATTTAGTTGATTTTTTTATTTGTGTCTACGAGTATTTAACGTTTTAGGCTTGATTTTATTGATAGCAAAGGACAATGCAAGGATTATAAATTTATAAGCGAGAAGTTCACCTTACGCTTTTCTTAAGAGAAATTCTATGGCTTTAAAGCTTTTCTTTACATGGGTTATTTGATAACTTTGAAAAATGTTGAATTCTCGTATCTCAGGTTGTGGATTTATTGTCTACGAGTATTTAACATTTTAGGCTTGATTTTACTGATAGCAAAGGGAAATGGAATGATTATAAATTTATAAGCTAGAAGTTCACCTTAAGCTTTTCTTAAGATAAATTCTATGGCTTTAAAGCTTTTCTTTACATGGGTTATTTGATAACTTTGAAAAATGTTGGATTCTCGTATATCTCAGGTTCTGGATTTCATGTTGGTTGTAAGTCTCCTCGATAAGCAGTGGGGTTCATTGGAGATGATCAATGGCTAGAAATCTTTCTACTTGTATTCCCATTGTTTTGTTGTTGTGCCGATGCTCATGGTTGCATCTGACTTTATTTTATAATGAGTTGTAAATTGTAATATACTCTCTCCGTCCCAATCATTTGTTTATCTTTGTTAAAATACTACTCAGAGAATAATAAAAAATCCAACAAATAATTGGGCAAAAAGAGTAACAAATAACACTTCTATGATTGATACTCACAATTAAGTTGCATATAAGACGACATTACAGTACTTGCATAGCTGAAATGATTCATGTGAGTTCACCAATCTTCTTCTCTCGTAAATTTGGTTTTCTTAAGAATATCATGGAAAGTTGGCAAAACTATTGTATTTCATTTTCTTAAGAATTATCGCCCTTTGTTTTCCCCTTCTGTTCTCTTCAATTAGATACCAACTCTCCCTCTATCACCCCTCCCTGAGTGTGTGATTTTCATTGTCAATGGCTTAGTTAAGGATTGTGGAGTACGATACAAATAAGAGTAAAAAGACACTTTGTTAAAACGAAGCATTTATAACTAATAATCATTTATGTAAAAGCTTCCCTAACAATTACAACAAACCATTACTAATGGGATTGCACGATGTCCCGCAACTACGCAACTTACATGCAAATAATGTTTCAAGGAAGCGGGTCTCTTAAAACTTTTACCAACCTTAAATTTTATAAAGACAGGTGAAAAATAAGATTAACGGAGGAAAAAAAAAATCCAAACGAGAGAGACAATTACACAAGCTTTACTACTTTGTTACGAAATGATGTCGTCAACATTTGCACCTAATTATATACAAACATGGTTTTCTAACAATTTTCTTGGAAGGTCATACTTGTAAATAGTAGAGTAGCGGTTGTGAGCCTCGTGTTATGTAATTATTCGATCTTGTATAAGTTTAAGAAACTTATTATTATAAAGGATTGATGTGCATGTTTTTCTATAAGAAAAAAAATTTAAAAGTCCATTCATAAATTTTCAAAATTATTTTGAGTTATATTACCGCTTTGTATAGTGTATGTTTGGCTTCGCGCAAAGATTTTGAAGCTGAAAAATATTTATCAACATGTGTGCTTTTAAACTATGTTAAGATCAATGATTTAAATTAAAACGAGGACAAATAACAATTGTAAAATGAGAAAGGCAAATAATTACACAGATTCTGTTAATTTATTACAAAGCATGAGGACGCATTCATATCTATTAGTTTACGATACTTTTAATCTAAAGAAATTGCGTGTCATGCATATCTAAATTAATCATTATAATTCAGCTCTTCGCTCGACATGTAACTCTAAACTAATTAGTAGATTTGCGGTTCAACTACAACATTTAAATTTACAAACAAAAATACAATGCATTTACCTTGAAACACAACCAAAAAAATAATGTCATGGAATAGCTGAAGTACTGATAAGAGGAGAAAAAAAGATGTGGAGGAGGTAAACAGGAGAAGGATGGAGATATGGAAGGTAAGAAGAGGAAGTGGAGGGGATAATGAAAGGGAAGGAGGACGAGAAGGAGAAGAGAGATTTGGGATGAGGATGTAGGGAAATATAAGGGGAAAGATATATTACGAGGAGATGAAGGGGAAGGTGGAGAAGGACAAGGAGGCAGAGATGGGAGGCAAAAGACCGGAATGAAAACAGTAATGGAAAGAAGATAAGCATTAGTAGAAGGAGGAGAGTGCATGAGGGAACTAACAACAATCAGGAGAGGATACGAATGCAAGACTAGAACGAGGAGGAATAACAACACGGGGAGGTCGGAAATAAACGATAACGATGAATTGAAAAGGGAGAAAGAAGAAGAGAGGAGGAAATGGGAAGAGCAAGTTCTGGCGGCGAAGGGGGAAATATAGAAGGAATTAAGGGGATAAAGAAAAGAAGAGAAAGAGGATGTGAAAAGATGAAGGAGAAAGTGGAGCGGAACAAAATACCATATTATAAAGAGGAGAAAAGTGAGAAAGCGGCACCAGAGCGGAAAGTGAGGAGCACAAGAATTGTTTGGGGGAGAGATAAGGGAAGTTGTGAAAGAGGAATAGTCAATACAAAAAGGAATAGAAAAGGGAAATATAAGGTGTGGGAAGAAAAAAAAAAGATGAAGACGAGGAAGGGCCATCAAAAGGGGGAGAGAGGTAATTGGGGAAAGGGAAAGGGAAAGGGAAAAAGGAATTAAAGGGGAAAAGTTTTTTGTGTGTATATGATATGAACGTTTTAAATTACATATACAACATACGAGTTAATCATATATTATACTTCTCTGTTCCAATATTTGTTTATCTTCGTTAAAATACCATTTACTAAGAATAAAAGAAGGCTAAACAAAATAGCTGGATAGAAGAAGTTATAATGTAACTAATATACTTGACCCTGGGGTATTTGTAGTTGATCCCGAATGCTTTTCCGATTCACCATCATGGAAACGAAAAATATACCATGTTAAGAGACAAAACACATGATATATGGTATGTCATGGCATCAGTGAGAAAAGAAAAATGCATATGAAGGATGGTTATGAGAAATTTTGCAATAAACATGATATGATTCGTAAGTAGGTGATTTCTTGGGTTTAATTCGAGGAAAATAGAAAAAGATGGGAAAAAAAGCATTAGTGAATGAGAAAGATAAGTAGATAAAGAGGGAGGGGATCATGGCGAAGGGGAATGAGAGAAGGAAATAGCGGGAGGAGGAGAAGGAGAGAAAGAGGACGTGGAAGAAGAAGGAGAACGTGTAGTGGGAAAGTAATTGGAATGAGGAAGAGAAGGGGTAAGCAACGATAAAAGGGAATACGAGAAATGAGAAGAAACATGAAATTAGTGGGAGAGGTTAAAAGGGAGAGGAGGATGAGAAAGAGGCGGTGGCAACGCAAAAAAAAAGGGATGGCAAACATGAGGTGTAGGTGAAGGAGAAAGATGATGATGAAGAGGAGGTGGAGAAGGAATACGAGGAGTGTGAGAAAGGGGAGGAAAAGAGAATTTAATCTTAAACATGATACTCCCTCCGTCCCGGTCATTTGTTTACCTTTGGTTTTGACACAAATATTAAGAAAATGGTAGGGGACCATTTGTGGTTATGCTTAGTGAATGACAAGTAGACTATAGTCCCATTGAAAGATCAAATTACTCATATAAAGCTAACCTAATATAGAAAGGTAAACAAATGAATGAGACACCCTAAAATGGAAATGGTAAACAAATGACCGGGACGGAGGGAGTATTAAAGATAGCTCATTCAAAAATCTTTGAAATTTGTTTAGTTTCATCACCATTTTATATATTGTATGCTTCATTTCTCGCTAAAATTTTAAAGGCAAGTGATTTTTTAAACACATGTAATGATTAAAAAACTATTCCCTCATATTCTCAATAACATTCCCCATTTCTATTTTCGTCTATTCACAATACTTTCCATATTTCCATTAATCGTAAGTATTTATGTGGTCCAAATTTAATTGTATGGTGAGGTAGTGTATTTGTGTGGTCCAAATTTAATTATATTGTGGGGTAGTGTGTTTTCTTATTTTTTGTGTTAAAGTGAAAGAGGAAGGTTATTGAGAATAGGATGGAGTATGTCAAGATAATTTATTTTCAAGTAGGAAAAATAATAATATGGATTAAGAGTTGGTAATTTCTTAAAATTTAAGTAAGGAAACTTGTTTTTTTACTATTACCGGGCCATATTTTCTTAAACCCTTATTGCTTCAAGTAACATGTGAAAAAGGTTAGGTTATTTCATACCGGGAATGTGCCAATTTAACATAATCTCTGAACGCTACTTAGATGTCTTACTTGAAGTAATAACGGTTTACGAAAATATGATTAGAAATGGTACGCCAAAAGAAAACCAAATTATTTATAGTAGCAACATTTACACAAAATCAGGGTTCCGCGCGCAACGCGCGCGGGAAAACGACTATGTGTAAAAACAATTGTTCCATACATATATAATACATCTGTAAAATTCGGAATACTTCAATGTACACCAATAAACGGAGCATTGTGTACGGAATGCCTCATGCGCATATTTTGTGCGACTAATTTTCACTATTAAGACCATCCCCAAGCAAGGTCATGACCTTGCTAGCTAGGTCACCTTAATTACATATTAAAAAGGAAATTAGCATGACCCAAGTCACCAATTGACCTGAAAGAGGTCACAAATTGACCTGAAAGAGGTCACAAAGAATGAAGATGACCTGGTTGATGACCTCATACGTGTCTTACTCTTGTTTGTTACACACAAGTTAAAAGGACAGGTGACAGACTGTCTTCTCCCCATCTGCAAAAATGAAAAAAAGAGCTAGTTAATACTAAATCAAATGAGAAATAACTGGTAAATTAAATTATAAAATAAATATGAGCATATAAAATAAGGCTATATTTTTTAATTGCCCATAAAATAAACTCAAATTTGATATGTTTTGAACCATTTTGAACACAAAAGAGTATCAAACTAACTGTATAAATATCATTATATGCTAATGGAAATCAAATTAAATTAATTACCTCTAATAACAAACGAGATAATGACAGTGGTAGCGATCTGGTAGGAGACGGAAGACGATGATGGTGAAGGTGAAGACGGTGACTGTGATGATGTTGGGCAAGAAGAAGATGATGGTATAAGATAAAAGTAGATGATGATTTGGGGAAAGGGAAATTGGAAGGGTTTGGAGATGATTTGGTGAAGGTGAATTGAAATAATCATAGAGATTGGGGTTGAGTAAAAGGTACTTCGTATGTTAATTTGGGGATGAAGGTGAAGGTAGAGTATAAGTTACCCCGTATAAAATTTTGCAAAAATAACAAAGGGTATGTCACGTGTGCAAAAAAGCTACAGTTACACTCGGTGTATAGAATCTTCTATACACCACGAGTAGTGTTGTCACATGTGGCAATTGTGGAAATATGAGATAGAATCTTAACTTTTATTATGTTATATTTTTGGAGCCAAATTTTAAAACTCAAATTTGAAATTTAAAATTTTCAAAAATTATTATATGTATTAGTTTTTCAAATTTGGTACATATTTTTATCTAGTTTTTTTTTTTCTTTATCTCTAACATTGCTATAACATCGTTTATTTGGTTTACTTAATATGTATTTTTATCAATTGATGCAATATTATTGTAATTGATTGAAATGATTACATACTAATATTTTATATGAATGGTAAGATATAATATTTTATATTTTATATTATTATTAATGGCAATCTATATGAATGGCAAGATATAATATTTTATATTAAATATTATTATTAATTAAAAGACCAAAATAATCAAAGCTCTTAAAATTTCCCTCCCATATATATTTTTCATCTTTCCCTTAAATAATCTATTGTTTTCCCTCCAAACCTTTTCATAATTCCCTCCCCAACTAGTAATAGATTCCTCCAGATGTCAAATTTTGATTAGTGGTGTATAGAAGATTCTATACACCGAGTGTAACCGTAGCATTTTTCGTCATGTGTGTAGTGGGCGTATTTCATGTTTTCTTATTTCACAAATATACCTATTTAAGACGGAAATATCTGTCTTAACCTTAAAACGGATCAAATAATATATGGATATTTGCATTCGTAGGACAAAATACAGTGCTTATATATTAACAAAATGATTTGTCCTATTTATGCAGGTGACATATTATTTAAGTCGTTTTAACTTAAGACGAATATATCATTTTTAAGAGAGACTTATTTTATTCATCAAAAAACCAAGTTCTATAATTATTATATTTACTTAATGTCTTGATTGAAATTACAACATTCGCTTATAATTAATGAAATCGTTTTAAAAAATTTAACATTGTTTTTATCTAAAGTACGAAATAATATCGATGATGGTTAGGATATCGGTGTTGTGTTGATGGCACGATCGTTGATGGTTGTTGATCTGTTCTTTGTTGATGGTGATAACAAAAAAAATTAATTTTCCTTCGATGATGGTGCTGTTGATTTAATGTTGTGATAAAATAAGGATGAAAACAAATGGATTTGTTTCCTTGGTTTTATTTGGGGGAAAATGGATTTGTTTCATTTGTTTCTTTTATTGATTATTGATGTGAAGTTAGCAAATAAGATTTGATTTCTCGGGTGATATCCCAAATAAGATAGTCATATTCAATATTTAATACGAAAAAATATATTAATGAACAATGTTTTCTCGGATTGGGTTGGTGACCTTCTGCTTGGGAAGGTAAAAGTAGATCAAGATAATTAAAGTGAGATTAAGAGCAAAACCAGATCGCGACCTAGTTAACGCGATATTTGCTTGTGGATGGTCTAAAAACAACTTAGTCTGACGCGACAATCTTTATACATCCGTACTTCGACATCAAATTTGTTATAATTATTTTTAATTGTCTAACCATTAATCCATAAAACAATATTCCTTTATAATTCTAATTTCTTAAAAAAAAAAGGTTATATAATAATAATAATAATAATAATAATAATAATAATAATACAATGAATCCCTATCCAAAACCACAATATTAATGTTGTTGTCTTGTCAAATCAATTTATCTTTATTTGATTTACATGTTTAAGATGTATGTAGTTATGTACTTGAATGAAGAAGAAGAAAAGAAAAACACAAAATTAATCTTGTCAAAACTCAAAAGCCGTCATTTCTCATTTATATCCGCTTTTATCATTCTTTGACCCGTACTTACTTAGATGGGACCGTCAACTTAAATATCCTTTCTCTTTCCTCCTCTTTCTCTTAATATTAATATTAATATTAATAAATTAACTACAAAATCCAACTTTACTTTTTCTCTCTCTACACCCCCCCTCCTCTTTCTCTCTCTTCGCCGTCTTCTCCTTTTTCCGGCGACCTTTCCGTCAACTTTCCCCCCAAATTAACAAACCCTAACCCTAACCCTAATTTCAACTTCATTCCTTATTTATTACGGAGTATCTACTAATTCGTATATACTAATTGCATTGGAATTTGTAGATAGATCTTGCAGTGGGAACTGTGGGATTGTTCGATTGATTGAAAAGAGGGATTTTTCGGGAAATTAGGTAGATCTAGGGTTTCAAATTGGAGGAGCTGGATTATTATTATTATTACAATTATAAGAGGAATTAGTCAAGGTTGTTGTTTTTTGTATGATCATTAATTTAATTAATTAAATTAATAATAATAATAATTAAAGTTTGATGGTGGTAATAGTGTAGAGGATGAAAGGTAATGATGTTAGTAAAAGAGGTGGAAATCGGAGATGGAGGAAATTAATTGAATTCTTCACATGGAATGGCAGATCTCGCTAGCTATGCTCTTCCTCATCGTGACATTGAACAGGTTTATTTTCATCTTTTATTATTCTTTTTTACGGGTTTCGAATGTTTGTCTTGTCGTAATTGAGCTATTCGATATCATTTGTTTACATTTGATTAAAACCACCCTCTTAGTAAGAATAAAGGAGGTTAGGGTTATTTTGAGAAAGGATTAGATTGTTTTGACTTGGTGTAGACTATATTGACTATGTATGCTGATGCTCAATGTACTTTGATGTTGAATTCTTAGCTGCATTTAACTTTTACGGCTTTTTGTTTGTTTATAATTTGGTGATGATTAAGCAAGAATGCAAGATGTATTAGGATACACATATAATAGTTGAGCTTCAACCATCCCCGTAAGGTTTTGTTTGATAATTGAGATGGTTCTTCTATCATGGTATCAGACGGGTTTTCAATTCCTGGCACGCTCCAATATCTCACAAAGTGGAATTTCATCATATGGTATGGGGGCTAGTGCATTAACCACTCTTCAAGCCCAATGGACATTGGCGTGAGGGGGGAGTATTAGGATATGAATAATATAATCGCTGAGCCGCAACCGACTTAATTCCTAGGATTCGTAAACTATAATCATATATAATTAAAGCAACCCAGCTGGCTGGTCAATCTCAGAGATCGATTTGAAATTTGAATTGATCCCAACCAATCACATTAAGGTTTTGGTTGAGATGATTCTTCTATCAAGATGTTTTGTTTTCGGGTTTTATTTTTGAGATTAATGTGGTACTTGCTAGTACCAAATGTGGACACTCTTTTACAAGTTCTATCCAAAATGATGTCTTTATTATATTATTTTAAATTACTATCTCTTATTATGGTGTTCTTATTACAAATAGTACGGAGAAGTAGATATCGATTAGTTTTTATAGTAATTTCTGTTTCGGTTTAGGTTGTTTAATTCTTAACTGTAATGTTTTATGGAGTACGGAGTATATCTTTTTATTGGTTAAAAAGATGCATATAATGTGCAAAACAGGTAAAAAATCACTTTAGAAGTTGACCAATATTCATTTCAGGAATCAAATTATGACAGAAATGTCATAGAGGTGGGTGGTAATAAAGTGACGTATTAGGTAGTAAGAACGAAATTTTCCTTGTTCATATCTGACTATGTGGTGGACGGTTATTTGTCGTCTATGACAATGAACTTGAGATATTTTTGATAACAGCTTTGCATAACTAACGAATGGTATGTAGGACGATATTGTGTGATATTCTGCGCCAGGGTTAATGATTTCGTGTCCCATTATTGGGTTCATGCTTTTGTACCTACCCCCATCAAGGAGCTTTCTAGGAAAGTTAAAATTCAATATGATCTCTGGCCCCTATTAAGATGAAATTTATTGACGGTCTATGTTTCATCACTTGTCTCTTCGTTTGCCAATATGATTGTTCCCTTTGTAATTATTAGTTGAAAGCATTTTTGTTCCCGCGAATCAGTTTGTCCCACTCATACTATATAGAACGATTTTATGGTATTTTTTTTGGTTCACGACAAGCTTATACACGGTAAAGATACGCTTACCAACAAAAATCCCAAAATACAATGAATTTATCCACTGTTCTTTTCTTTGTATACCACATTTTTAAAACTCCTGTTTTTTTACACTTATTATTTCCAAATCTTCTACGAAAAGCCACTTATGTCTACATAAAAGGCAATTTTTTTGACGAATATTGATCATGTAAACCTTTATTTTTAATATAACGAGAGTTTACGAAAAAACCATTTGATGATTTAATATTTGTTGGAGAATGTCTTTTGATTTAGCAAAAAAATTGCTTTTCGTGGGAGATTTGAAGGAAATGTTCGTAAAAGGTGAGAGCTTTGATTTTACAAAAGGTAGTAGTTTTTTAAAGTGAGGCGCGTAAGGAGTTATGTATGGACTCAAATAAAATATTGCAACTTTTTTTGTTCCACAAGGCTTGAACCCATGACACTTCTGTATCAGTATGTTTCTTTATTTCTTACCAGAAGCATGTGCTTTCTTTGAACTATTTAGACTAGATTCATATCTATAAAATATTTAACAGAACTATCAGGAACAATTGCTACTGTTCTAGCACTATATTTCCTTACTTCTTGCATGCCAGGGACCTCCTATTTTTCGTTAACGCAACCTGAGTATTATAACAAATTCCTTAAAATCTATAGTTGGCACTCTTGGGAATCAAACATGTGACTGGGTGTCTCTTCCTTGATGAAATTGTCATCATTCCTGCCGTTGAGTATTCACATAAGAACTAAGTATGTGATCATGTAGCAATTTATATATGTATATAGTATAGGGGCACAGCCTCTACTAGCCCCTCTTGCTCCACCCTTGGTTATGGTTGAGATCTAAGCTTTCAGAAGGTGTATCCTCTTGATTTGGCTAGGGTGGAGCTTTATCTTGACAGGATTTCCGTTTTCTATTTACTTTTGCAGACATTGATAGCTTTGAAGAAGGGTGCTCAGTTGCTTAAATATGGTCGCAAGGGAAAACCTAAATTTTGCCCCTTTAGACTTTCTAGTGTAAGTTAATATGCTTCACTCTCTCGGCTTCTCAATTATAAGTTTGTTGTTCATTTGATAATAGTGTTGACATTGGTTTTGTTTCAAATATGTATCTGATTCTCTAATGTCTGATGTAAAGCTGGCGCATCAGTTTGTTATCTTTGCGTTCTGAGAGGGGCTGCTCTGACCAGAAATAAATTATACTCCCTCCATTCATTAACAAATACACCATTCACTTTGTTGACACTATTCAATAGTAAAGAGTATCTTTGATTTTTTTTTGCAATATATAAGAGAAAATATAGTAACACGGGATCTTGTTTGATTCGCCTTTGTAAATACAATAAGAATATCAAATTTTGGATATGAATGAAGGGGGTATCTTTGAGTGGCCTTTATTATCGAATACTGAGCCTGTAGTATTTTATGTTGATCAACTTCATTGTTGGATGAAATATATGCCTTTCTCATATGGTGGAGGAGGCCCAAAATAATTTTACAAGGCAAATTTAACTCAGTTATTTGCTTGTTGTGTTTCGTTTTCTTTTCTGGTGCTCATTTATATTCTTTCTCTCTCCCTATCTTCTAGTCAGCTTGACGGATTATTTGTATTAGTGCTCAACTCAGATATAGTTTTTTTTAGAGCTTGCTGACTATAATCATGTTAATTTTATTCTTTTATCTAATTTTCATCTTGAATAGTGGTAAGTTTTCATTGTCCAATTAGATAGGTGGTTATTATGTGGGTTCTCAAGAGAAAATGCTTTGGCACAACAGATGTTTTTTTGTCTTGTTGGTGGCTCGATTGAATTCATTGTTGTGTCAGAATGTTCTTCTTAGAGCCACCAGGCTTTCATCTTTTCTAAGAAGATGAATCTTATGTCATTGGCCCATTGCTGATTCAGGAGCAACAGATTTTAAGATCTTCAGTTGCTTTGTTAGTGTGAATACATCAATTTACCTGTTGTCTAGTTGTAAATAATATATTTTTGGATTGAGATGGGCACCCATTGTTAAATTTGCCAAGAAAGTATTGAAGAATAGAATTAACACTTAGTATGGTATCTACACTTATGTTAGGAGATACTCTAAGGCATGGTTCTAAATATCGACCGCGACACCAATACGCAATCAACTTATCAAGGTTTTAGAGTTTACCGTGACCGTATTTTGAGATGTTATTGACCGAACTTGGCAAGATTAAGCCACGAAATCTGACACTGCGACAGTGACTGAAACTGAGATTTAAAGCTTTGTCCAAGGGTGTTCTGCTCTTCAAAGTTTACTCTGTAACTGTAATCTATGTTTCCTTTCTCCACCAAATATTTTCGTTAGCATTGGATTAAATAAAAAAAAAGTAGCAACATGGATTCTTAGTTATTACAAATACGCAAATTAACTTGACTTTATGATTTTGCATGTGTAGGAAAACTTGATGTTTGTTTTTATAAGCACGTTTTATAGGCATCTCATCATTGGTGAATGAAGTTCCATAGAACAAGGGCTAACTCTTGTTTTTGGAGAAGCTTACTAGGCTCCTCATTATGTCTGGAGAGGCTTTATCGAGCAAAATTCTGCACTTGTGTTTGTTGCCCTACTGAGTACAATCCTTTAACTAACCATGAATCTTCAATTATATTTCACAGGATGAAACTACATTGATTTGGTTATCTAGTGGCCGTGAAAAAAGTATAAAGTTATCTTGCGTGTCAAAAGTAATACCTGGGCAAAGAACCGTAAGTCTCTCTGATTTTTGACATTTTTCCTTAGATTTTATTTGCTCATTAATGTTTGTCACCCTATAAGCTGAATTTTTTTTCCTAATTACCAGGCTGTCTTTAGAAGGTATTTACGTCCAGACAAAGATTATTTATCATTTTCCCTTCTATATAACAACGGAAAGCGGTCTCTTGATTTGGTCAGTGGCATATGTCCCGTACTTCCTTTTTATCGTCTAATTATTCAAGAGTATATGTATGTCCTGAAAACTTAATGTATGTCGTTCTTAGATCTGCAAGGACAAAGTTGAGGCAGAGGGGTGGATTGCTTGTCTTACTGCACTCATAGGTGCAGGAAAAGGTGGACGCTCAAAAATTGATGGATGGAACGATGAAGGCCTTTCCTTTCAAGTAAAATTACCTACATGGATTTTTTTTTTCCTTTTTTCCTTGCAATTTTAGTTTGTGGGCTTTTACTTTTTATTAAAGTGTAGTGCTATAAGAAAGGTCTCTTTCTTCTATTTGGGTTCTATGAAAAAAATTAATTTATAGACGATTGATTAATTGCAGGACAACAAAGATTCAATATCAAGTAGTCCAAGTGAAAGCTCTGCTACTTTGACACGATATCTCAGCTCTCCTGAGGGTTCGGTCAGTTTTCATGGTGGTTTGTCTCCGAAGCATAGCCACTTTGACACTTCTAGGCTTTCTCAGAAGTCACAAGTATCTTTAGATAGTATAAATATGCAAGCAAAAGGATATAGTTCTGATGCTTTTCGAGTAAGTGTTTCTAGTGTACAGAGCACTTCTAGTCATGGGTCTGGGGGTGATGATTGTGATGCTCTTGGTGATGTATACATTTGGGGGGAGGTTATATATGAAAATTCTTCCAACGTTCTAGCTGAGAAAAAGGCTAATTTGGTGTGTACAAGAGCAGATTTTCTTCTTCCTAAGCCATTGGAAGCTAATGTAGTTTTGGATGTACACCACATAGCTTGTGGTGTTAGGCATGCTGCCCTTGTCACGAGACAAGGGGAAGTTTTTACTTGGGGTGAAGAATCCGGAGGTAGGCTGGGTCATGGCGTGGGTGAGGATGTTTTTCATCCACGTTTAGTTGAATCTTTAGCCACTTCTTCTGTCGATTTTGTTGCATGTGGTGAGTTTCATAGCTGTGCGGTAACAATGTCAGGTGAGTTGTATACATGGGGTGATGGTACACATAATGCAGGACTCCTTGGACATGGCACAGAAGTGAGTCACTGGATACCTAAGAGGATCGTTGGACCTCTTGAAGGCCTTCAAGTGGCTTCTGTATCTTGTGGTCCTTGGCATACTGCTTTAATCACATCAACTGGTCAACTTTTCACTTTTGGGGATGGAACTTTCGGTGTTTTAGGGCATGGGGACAGGGAAAATATTCCATATCCTAGAGAGGTGGAATCTTTGTCAGGTTTGAGGTCTATTGCTGTTGCATGTGGGGTGTGGCATACTGCAGCTGTTGTTGAAGTTATTGTTACTCAATCTGATTCCCGTGCTTCTTCCGGAAAGCTATTCACCTGGGGTGATGGAGATAAAAATCGTCTTGGTCAAGGTGACAGAGAGCCCCGCTTTAAACCAACATGTGTGCCATCACTTATTGAGTACAATTTTCACAAAGTTGCTTGCGGACATAGTATAACTGTTGGGTTGACCACATCTGGTCATGTTTTTACAATGGGGAGTACAGTATATGGTCAGCTTGGGAATCCCGGTTCTGAAGGCAAACTCCCTTGTTTGGTGGAAGATAGACTTGGGGCTGAAGTTGTTGAAGATATTGCATGTGGTGCTTATCATGTGGCAGTGCTAACTTCTAGGAATGAGGTTTATACATGGGGAAAGGGAGCCAATGGAAGGCTGGGTCATGGTGATATGGAAGATCGTAAAGTACCCACTTTGGTGGAGGCGTTAAAGGACCGACATGTAAAATATATAACTTGTGGTTCAACCTATACAGCAGCTATATGTCTTCACAAATGGGTGTCAGGAGCTGAGCAGTCCCAATGTTCATCTTGTAGGCAAGCTTTTGGGTTTACTCGTAAGAGACATAACTGTTACAATTGTGGACTTGTGCACTGCCATTCCTGTAGTTCGAAAAAGGCATTCAGAGCGGCTCTTGCTCCTAATCCTGGTAAACCTTATCGAGTTTGTGATTCTTGTTTTACAAAACTGAGTAAAGTTTCAGAAGGTGGTGGCATTAGAGGAAGAAGTTCCGGTCCTCGGCTCTCAGGTGAAAACAAAGATAGGTTAGATAAGGCCGAGCTACGACTATCCAAATCAATGTTGCCATCTAATTTGGATCTAATCAAGCAGTTAGATACAAAAGCTGCCAAGCAAGGGAAGAAAGCTGAGACGTTTTCACTGATATATGCTTCCCAACCACAGTCCTTGTTGCAGCTGAAAGATGTTTTATCTAGTAACTTTGATGTAAAGCAAACAATTCCCAGGCCAATTACTACTTCAACTAAGTCCATTTCAAGACCCGTATCACCTTTCTCAAGGAAGTCAAGTCCTCCACGTTCTGCAACACCTATTCCTACCACATCTGGCTTATCTTTTTCTAAAAACGTAGCCGACAGTTTGAAGAAGACCAACGAACTTTTAAATCAAGAAGTTATTAAATTACGTGCACAGGTATTATTGAAATTTCATTTGTCTGTTTCGTTGGTTATTTAATTTTTCATGTTTTCACGAGTTTCATCTGTGTTAAGGTTGAGAGCTTGCGTCAGCGATGTGAACTTCAAGACTTAGAACTTGAGAAATCCACGAGGAAAACTCAAGAAGCTATGACACAAGCTGCAGAAGAATCTGCCAAAACTAAAGCTGCAAAAGAAGTTATCAAGTCGCTTACTTCACAGGTTTAATTCAATTCAGACCAATGTCATTTGTTCAATTCTATGTTATGTTTTGGCATTTGTTCGGCTACGAGAGACTTTCTTTCATACTTGTTGTCTATTATGTGTGATCCTTTGGCGCTCATTCCAATTTTTGGTGACATTCACTTATGCATGATCTACACATCACTAAACTTTACTCTAGCCTTCCTGATAAGTTTTTGTGACATGCAAGATCGTCTCATAAGTTTTTGTGATAATTTCATATGATATCTTAAGTTCTTAACAAACCATACACATCTTCTTTACAGATGTTACCTGTTGCTTTTAAGGTTGTGGTTTGTAACTGGTATCTTGTTACTAACTATTTCAGCTAAAAGATATGGCTGAGCGGTTACCTCCCGGGGCTTATGATGCTGAGAACATAAAGTTTCCTCAGCTACCAAATGGCTTAGATCCAAATGGTTTTCATTTCCCTGACTCGAATGGAGAGCTTCCCTCCAGACTGGATGCCATGAATGGCTCACGTGTAACCTCGTCAGCTGGAGTTGAAAATGCCATGACGAATGGAGCTCAAGGACTTCTTTCAACACCCAGAGAGTCGCATAAGCTCAATGAACACATCTACCAGCAAAACAAAGGAGTTGCACCCTCGAGTCTTAGAGATGATATTCTAAATTCCAAGCTGTCTAGTACTTCCGGAAATCTCCAGACGTTTGGCAGTTATGTGTCCGATTCTGACGCCTCAGATGCCCGGATTTCTGCTTCTACTCAAGATGGGCAGAACAGTATGAGATCAAGAAGTCCAGTAGCGGTAGGTACTAATAGTCAAGTTGAAGCCGAGTGGATAGAACAGTACGAACCTGGTGTTTATATAACTCTGGTTGCTCTTCGAGATGGAACGAGAGATCTTAAACGAGTGCGCTTCAGGTAATGCCACATCCTCATTTGCCTTATTTGTTGTTTGTGACTCTGTGTACAAGTGTTCAGTCGAACTTGGATCTAATCATTCAGGAAAGGATCAATTTGCCATGTTTAGGCATATGCCAAGATTGCCAACATTACAAGCAATACAGAGCTTGGCATTATACCTAGAACCCTAGACATTGCAAAACAAAGGTTATGCATGTAAGCTTGGCATATGCCTAGATGTGGCAAAACTGAGCCACTTCAAAATGAATTGATCCAAGTTTGTTGGACAGCAAGAATACGACCCAAAAACTGAATTGACTCCATATGACTCGTAATATGCCCCCAACATGGTTGCACTTGATATTGACCCAAGCCGAAATCGCTTGACATGATCCAAAATGACTAATTGAAAATGCACTAAACCTTTTTTTACATAAAATGTAAAACCCTTGATAAATACGGCCCGTCATAGATGTGATCGACTAAGGTCAACCATTTATGCTCAAAGACCAATATACAGTTACCTAAATTGACTTGATAATAGCACAATCGAAATGGACCGAACACGAAACAACTGACCCTTACCAACATGAAATGGATAACATACCTGAAATCTGAAATGCGCAACCCGAATGGAACTAAATGGTCCATTTGGCTAGCTCTACATATGCCTGCCTCCCTTTCTATAAATGGAACAGGTCCGATCTGGCATACTCTGTCTTTTGTTGATAAGCTCTTCGTCTCTTTTTTCTTAAATCTAATAGAGATGCTTTAACTGTAATCATGAATGTAGAAATCTGATTTTGGTACCCTTTTTGGACATGATCTCTTCTTTTGCTAGCCGGAGACGATTCGGCGAACACCAAGCGGAAACATGGTGGTCGGAGAACCGTGAAAAGGTATATGAGAAGTACAATGTCCGGGGGTCCGATAAGGCATCAGTTTCCGGACAAACAGCAAGAAAATCAGATGGAACCATGTCGCCAACGTCCTCAATCCGCTAGAGGATGAAGAATAGATAGATGTTGACCCTGTAATTACCGAAAAGGCTTTTTTCAAGATTGAGAAACATGAAAATGAGCAAAATGAAATTCATCTACCCTCTTCTTTTCTCCTTGTAGAATTTTTTGTGGGGTTAAACATTCCCCTTGGCTCCTTCAGTGTATTGTTGTAGTGTGTATAAAAAAAAGATTAATTCATCCTAAGAATATGGGCAACAAAGTCTTAGTTTAGTTTGTTAGCATTCATTTTACATGGTCTCCCCTTTTTTTCTCTCCTCTTTTACAGGTGATGTTGATTGTTTATCCCTGGTTCCCCTTCATTATGCATCAGCACATTGAGCTGAAAATTCGGGAGGCTATCGACAACTCGGCGGGTTTTGTTCTATTTGCGTTGTCTGGATTTTAAAGAAAGAGGAAAATTGTTTAAAGAGATTTAATTCGTGATGCTACAAGGAAAGTAAATAATACAAGAATGGCCATTAAATATATTATTATATATTTTTTCATTATAAAAGTAAGAATAGTCTCTTAATAAATTTTCTCTATATAAGTTGCATGCTTGTTGTGAATTTTAGAAAAACGGTTCTTGAGATGGATTGCCGAGATGAACTCATGAACATATTAGAATAGACGGAGCTTAAACGAACATAATCGGACATTAGAAAAAGTTCTATTTTGCAATGAAAATTTGTTGCAAATTGTGTTTTTTTTCCCAGTGGTAGAATTTGCTTCATTTGCAAGAATTTGCAAGAATTGTTTACCTTGGTTGTCTGACTATGTGATACTCCGTATGAGATTCTTACAAGTTTTTTGTATTAGTGGGTTGGGTCAAAGTTGAGTTTGTAGTAGTGGGCTTTGCTCAAATTGTGAAATTGAAATACAAATTTGACGAGCGGTTAGAATTGAGATCCTAGATTGATGAGGTAAACGAGAATAAGAAATAACTCAAGTGTTAAGAGCATTCTTACTCCAATCATGAAGTTGATGGTTCGATTCTCACCCGCGATATTGTGTGCTCATTTGAACCCAAAAAAAAAAAGATTGATGAGGTAATTAGGATCGAATTGGCAAAATGGTCGCTACTTTTTAGATCGTAGGATATTAAAATCCTATCTAAAGGTAAAATGGTAATGACTAATGAGTTGTGACTTACGACTATTCCCGGAGAAAAGTGTCGGTCTCGAAATTGATATGTATGTAAAGTAAAGGAGAGAAAGCAATTAACTAAAAACAAATTATATATAAGCAACAATAATCTTCCATAATTCCACTAATAATATTGTGGGGTACTCTCATTCTTTCTCTCTTAGCTTTGACCAAAACAACATCCGACTCCTCCTTAATTTCTGTCATTCTCCTTACAGTACTCAATTTCCGAATCACGATTACTTCATATCATTCACGCGGAGGCAAGTTGAAGAATAAGTGAGTGGGGATCTGACCCGTCTTCATTATTAACCCATCACCACCTTATGATAGGCTAGCCTTAATGCCACGAGTAAACAAGCTAGTGCCATGAAAATTAGGCATGAAAAAATGACATGACAATATTGTATAGTACTTTAATAAACTTGCTTCACCCATAGTTCGTGGCGTTAGTAGATGAGACCGATGATAACTTTACTATCGTTTTGTTTAATATCACTTAAATATAAGCTAATTATACGGACATATTACTATTCACTTTTTCACAATTTGAGAGTAACTTTAATAAAAATGAGCGTGAATTTATCATTTCCATAAAACAATAACTTAAATCATAAATAGAGTAAATAGTAGACCACTGTTAATCCAAAACTAATGTAGTAGTCACATCCTACTTACATTTCCGGTTTTTCAGAGTTACACGTTTTCCGCTCCTTAGTGTGGGGTCTACATAATGTAAAAATGTAAATGCAAATTCTTATTTAAGACGGAGGTTTTCGTCTTAACCTTAAGGCAAATTAAATAACATGTCATTTGTATATGAGACAAAATATAATGGTTAAACATTAGCGAAAAAAATTTGTCTTATTTATACAAGTGACATGCTATTTAATTCAGTTTAACGGAAGGAAATGCTTTCTAATAATAACAACTCAATAAGATTAAACTCATCATCAGTTTGTATCAAATACTGTATAATAATATTGCATATACAACAAAATATGCGTTCATAATCTATATAAGTCTCTAACACAAGAAAACCTAATTAAATTAAATATCTATAATCTGTATGCAACAATTTAAAATTCTGCTGCTATACATAATCTGGACCTAAAAATTAATTAAACTTACTACAGAAATATAATAAAAAATCACGTTATTGTTGGAAAACCTTCTAAGCCAAAGCTATTATGATTAGGTGACGGTCCGGACCGGTGGCTAGGACCTGCTCTCGGCTTCATGACTTTGAAGACGTCGGGTACCGGCCTGGAGGCGTAAGCGAGCTCCGGAGCCAAAGAAATGAAGTACACTATCAACAAAAGAAGCATCATAAAGAAGAAACATTTTTGTTCCATCTCTTTGTAAAATGTTTGCATGCAAATATGCAATAATGTACGTAAAAGATGTAATTAGGGTTTTAGCACGATTTTTTTTCTAAGAAAGTTATGGTTATGGTTAGGACTAATAAGTTATATTGTATATAAATATGTGAAAATTTAGAAAAAGGTGGAAAACTTGAAATTTATAAAAGATGGTGTGAAATAGATGAAGAAAAATGAAGAAAAATGAAGTATATAAAAGATTTGTAGGGTTTGGAACGTTTGTAAGGTAAAGTGCATTTAATGCAAATTATTTTTATTTTTTTGAAGAAAGTATTTAATGCAAATTCTTGTGTGTGAAGGTTGACGAGATTCGGTGGCTCCAAGATTTGTGTTTTGGATTGGTGAGACCTATTAAATGCTACTCGTATATGAAAGAAAAAAAGGGTTTAAATTCAATAAAAAAAAACAATTTATAGTTGTTGAGCAACCGTCTAAATTAGGTATCTTGTGTTTGTTACTCTAATAATGTTTGCGGCAAGTTTCACTTGTGACGGGCATATTCATCACAAGTTTGCGACGGGTAAATTATTATCCATTTTTGTAGATAAGACAAAATACAATACTAATATACTATTACCTATGTACTTTGTTTTTGTCTTATTTATTCACATGGATTATTTGATCCGTCGCAAACTTACGAGGGACGACATGCCGTCACAAACGAGTATAATGTTTGTGGGTTAAAATTAAGAGACAATGCAGATGGACTACAGGACTTAAGTAACTTTTAACATGCTTTATTTGTCACTAAATCAGGTAGAATAAATTAAAAGAAAAGTTTTGCATTATAGGGACTTAAAGTAAATTTGATTAATTAATGGTACTACGTGAAAGGGGAAAGTAAGTTCGTTGATAGTGGATTTATTTTTTGCAATTGTAATTTTTCTTGAATTCTTTTGTGGTTTCTTAAACCCTTATTTACCCTTCAGCTGACTAGAGATGACAAGGGATTAAGTTTGGAACAGGTGGCACTTCACCCGCATTTATCACTTTAAAAACTTCAACAAACTTATACGAATTAATACGGCATCCGTGAAACTAAGGGAAAAAAGATCAGACAATTGGTCGTATTTACAACCAGATGAAAGTCATTGAACTTTAATTTGTAATGGTAGCTTTAATGTAATTAATACATCCATACCACGAATGGAATAGATGGATTGGTAAATAAACGGTGATAATCAAATATTTTCCCAATTCACTCTAATTCCACGTGGGATTAAGATAATCACTTATATACTGAACAAACATATAAAATTGGAGTAAATGAATATTTATTTTACAGTCCGAATAAATTTTTTTTTTGTCATCACTATACGCAATCGTGTTTCTGTTTCACATCGTCACCTTTTTTCCATAACAATTTCAACTTTGTACTTTCCACTTTCTTCCTCACTTATACAGTAATTTCTCTATCAATTTCTCATAGAGTCATAGGTAATCTAACAATTTTCTTGTGAAATTGAGGAGAAAATGTAGGTGTGATTACTAATCAATCAAGAGCTAGGTAGCACGGACACTCCTCCTAATTAGCCGTCCCGTGTCGGACACTGTGTCGGACACACGGACACCTATAAATAAGGAACGAGAGGTTGAAAAACTAAAAGAGATTAATTAGAAGATGAGTTGGGTGAAAAATGAGAATAAATTAAAGTCAAAGTTAAATTTTACCTTCAATTATTTACATTTAATATCAAATATCAATATAAAAATAAAATCGTACGTTATTTATAACTATAAAATATATATTTTATTAAATTTAAATGCCGTGTCCCGTGTCCTAAATTTCACGAGATGACGTATCACGTGTCCGTGTCATGTCCGTGTCCGTGTCCGTTTTCGTGCTACCTAGATCAAGAGTATGGTCAATTTTTTTGTATCAAAATGGAAAAAATGAAGAGTAATTAGGTGAAGTTGTAGGACCAATTAGTAATTAATAGCCGACTAAAGATGTTGACATTGTTATTTCAAAGTCCCACATCAAACCCATTTTGCATTTTTTACCTGTTTGAACTTTGAAGAGATCTTTTTTATCTGTTTATAGTGGAATTTTGCAATATTTGGTCGGATTATGTTTTTTTTGTACGCTTTTCTTTCCATTATGGCTTATTGCCTTGTTTTTAATTCCTTAACTTTAGGGTGCATACATTTTTTTTATTATATTTTATCACTGAGTGACATGAAATCATAGCTGTTACCTTATCACTTGGTGTACACTTGGGTAAGACCTAAGAATACGCGATAGCTTGTGAGTTGTGATCTTGTGACCTGAGTGGAAACCATGCATAATAGGGTTATTCACAGTTTTTTTTTATCGGGGTAACATGTTTAAATTAAAACAATATAAAAATGATCAATATAAAATCAAGAAGTTAAAACCGTGTATCTATCAACTTATTGTTTTTATATTGTTAATTTTTATATCTTATAATTTGTTGGGCCGAGTGTTATTTGATCAATCTTATGTTAAAAAACCGAATGTTATTTGATCAATCCAAAGTGGTTTTGTTTGGGCTTCTTTTTTTTTCTATTGGACTAGTCATATAGACGTGATCATTCAATGACCAATGACCGGACATGTACACTAGAGCTGTACAGCGGGCCGGGTTGTGGGAGAAAGAGCCCGAGCCCACACTGTGGGCCATAAGGGTGCGGGTCGGGCCGGGTCGGGCCGGGGATTTGGTGGCCCTGGACCGGCCCGCTTGGGAAAAAATGATTAAAAATGGGTGCGGGTCAGTGTGGGCTGGGCGGGCTGGGGTGTGTGGGCCGGGATAAATGGAGCCCGGGACCGGCCCGGTTTGGGGGAGCGGGTTGGGCGGGCCAGTGTAGCGGGCCAGAGAAGATGGAGCCCGGTTGGGCGGGCCGGGTCAGTGTGGGTCGGGCCAACCCGCAATGTTGGCCAGCTCTAATGTACACGCAATTAGGTATGGACTGAACTGGACCATACTTTATTTGGCCCGGTCCATTTATTTACATTAGTTTGGTCTTTCGTCGGTCTTGGACCAAACCGTATAGGCGACGGACCGGACAATGGGCCAAACTATTGTAACGAAGACCTAAAATCTTGTATGACTTACGAATATTTCTCCTAATCCGACAATTATTATTCATTATATATTATTCTCACATATACTATTACTCTAACGAAATAAACCTAGATATCTAATATAAATTAAAGTAATCGTTTATATACTAATGTAACAAACAATATATTGTTTGGTCCATATGGCTCGGTGCGGTCCGTACATTTTTATGATCCATGCTACCGGACCAACATAACCATGGTCCGTTCTACAGTCCAACATTTCGTCTTTATTTGATAATCTGGCCACTAAGTTTGGTACGATCCGGTCCTATCCAGTTTCGAACCAATGAAGATCTCTATAATTCTATGTTATAGGACGATCCTCTACGAGAAGGGTTGAATGAAAATAGCCGACAAGTAGAGTGGGCTTAGGAATGAGTGCAAAAGTGGGTTGCAGTTCTAACTAATAGAAGTGTCACAAATTCCTGGCCAAGCCCAAGCTACACCATGAGTTGAATAGCGAAGGAAATTAGCCCAATGGTAGGCTTGACATGTTGGCCTTTTTGTAGGTGGGCCATGTAACCCATTGGGCTTTTTGATTTAATTTTAATTTTGTTGGCGATTAAGCGTGGAGACTAGGAACGACAATGGATCCCGGACTTTACGTAATTCGTAAGACCCTGGTGTAGGATATGGGTCTCAAAATTGTGAACCATTGAATATGGGTAGGATATGAGTCCTATGATTTAAAAAGGATTTTGGATTTGGATTTACCCAACTAGATCCAAATCCTACCCTAGAGGCCTAGACCCTTTATTTATTATTAATAATAAAAAATAAAATATAATAATACTCGACTATACATAGATACAAGTAGTCTAACAATACTGCCATTACACTAAAGCTGTAAAATATCTGTAACACTTGAATTCTTTTGTTTTTCTAAGAGTAATGGCATACCGTCAAGTATACTAACTTGTCCGATACTTTATTTTTGAAGGACTATTCCAAAACTTTTTCAAACATTTTGGACCCTTGTAGTTACCCAGATCCGTAGGGGTCGGGATATGGGTATGGCCATTTGGGAACCATCCGATATGGGTAGGATATGAATCTAACGTTGGTATCACGGATATGGGTCTGAATCTTATAGGACTCTACTCAAACCTTACCCATTGATATCTAACTTCTCCCTTTATTCTCTTATAATCGATTAAACTAACATAATACTATAGTACTCCGAAGTAGTACTATATACATAATTGATCCATTTTCATCTTAAAATAGATAATATCATACTAAGAAACTTGTTGATTAACCATTTGGGTGCCAAGATAACGACAACCTAATGGACAATAGTAACTCTCCTATGCGACAGGCTCATTCCCCACTTTTTTTCAAAATGTGACCATTTTTTGTCAAATAGTGACTACCTTGATAATAAATGTCATTTTCAAGTCATAAAAGATGGTTACTGTTTATTAATAAATGGTCACTATTTATCAAAAAGTGGTTAAACTTAACTCGTCGCAGCGACGGTTCGTAAACAAGAATTAGTTAATGGACAATGATATTCAGTGGTGTTGGAATTAAATGCCTCGTGACTTGTCGAAGTAATCGATAGCATTTTAGAGGTTACAAACCCTACACCTTACCAACTGTCTCACGAAACTTAAGAGCAATCACCCATAAAAGTCGTACTCAAACTCTCAAAGTCTTTAAGCTAGTACCCGACTACGTGAATATGTTGGATCACCTTTACGACTTTAGCAAATTCTCATTTCAGATGGTACTATCCGTCTTAAACTACTCTTTGGTCAAACAAGTGTGGATACATTTTATTTCAACAATGTACAATAACGTTACTTACTTACATGCGTCTATGCGAGATAATAAATTATAGTAAGAGTTAACTTAATCAATAGTCACTACACTTAATATAAATAAGTCCTTGGGGGTAATTATAAAATAACTCGTTTAATATGAAATTATACTCGAGTCATTAATATATATATATATATATATATATGGAAGTAATTGTAAAATAAGCTGTTTTGAATTAACTAAGACGTGACACGTGAGTCATTAATATAAATGGAGTACTCCACAATAACCAAAGTTGGTTAGCGTGAATGGTAAAGACTCTCATCTCTTAAATAAGTGGTTAGTAATTCAATTCCCGACTTTTACGGATGAAAAAATCATACTTGAGAGGGGTCTACCCACTAAATTACCTTCAGTACTTCGAGGGAGATTGCCCAAGCTATCGATCTTGAATTATCTACCGGGATAAAGAGAGGGAGTACAACTTTGCAACTTGTTGGATGTACAAACGAAATTGATTTCGACTGATCATGTAGAGACTAGAGAGACTTGTACAACTTCAACTTTACATTTATAAAGCTTCATGATCACGTGTCTAACTTCATCCATCAACAAAAAAGTGGAAGACTAAAAGCAATCATACAATTGTTCCAAACTTAATTCCTCCATTTGTTAGGACATACGGTGGTGGCCTGATAAAACCAATCACCAATTCTTGTTTAAAACCGTCTTAGTTTAAGACGACATTGTCACTCGAATCGGATAGGAGAGTAAATAAACGAAGGTTGTGAGAAATATTAACTTAACTAAACATCAATGAATGATAGAAGTATAATTAATTCTTGATAAATTAGCAATAGAAACTCGTAAAAAAGGTAACAATGTGCTCATAACAAATTGATAAATAATCCGATAATTATACAATTCAATAGAAAGACATATTAATCTTTTATATAATACCAATAAACTAATATTTTATCTCAAATTATGAAAGTTTATTCAAAAATATAAATAATAATTCATCCGCTTATAAAAATCCCTACCAAGATTTAAACTAATATCGACCTTGTTTAATGAATAATGAGCCATACCATCCGCATTCTCCGTCCAACCTTCTCTCTAACTCTCTCCTTACTCTTATCCTCACACTTAAGCAAGGATATATATGAGGATAACGTAAGAGTGTATTGGGCGGAGAAGATCGATAGCATTACTCTGTAATCTTCACGAATTTAGAAGCGGAATACTTTGTTCATTCCTAAAAAAATTACCCGGATCAACTTCACCTTTCACCTTAACCAACCTATCAAAATTACGTAAGAAATATTTCCTCCCATAAACTTCACCTTCTTGGTAAGTCCAATTACGGTTAATCCCAATATCAACATCCCTATAATTAAGGTATGTACCCCTTGGATTTTGGGACACATAAGGCTTCATAAAAGCATACAATTCTCTAATTAACCCAACATTTGTATCATCAGCAGCTTCTCCTGCATCTTTCCAACCAATTGAGTACTGAATCTTAAACAAATTCCCATTTCGATGCGGAAATGGCACCGCATCTGCTGCAATCTCGTTCATTATCCCGCCATACGAGTTAAAAACTAACCCGGGTTTATTTAGTTGCACCAATTTATGCCATAAGAGTTCAAGCCCTTGTTTTGAAATCGGGGTTTGGACGTAATCCGACTTCCTTTTCCCGTAATTTGCATTATAAGTCCGGTTCAGTAAAACATCAGCCGAAGTATCATTGTCGAAATTTGCCCAGAATAAAGCGGAATTAACCCAACTCATTTCTTGACAGTCCTGTTTCCTGATACCAAGTTCAGGAAATGCAGCATTCAACACAGAAACTAAACTGGCAGAATTACCCAAATACAATGCAATAAAAGTTACCCTGGCAGTTTTTTTACCCTTGATTTTAGGGTCAGTTACTGGCTGTAATAACAACCTAATAAACAAATTATGATCAACATCCTTCATTACTGTCTGCCATTTATAAACCAAGTCAGTAGCATTATCTGACTGATACCTCATAACATTAAAAACCGTCACGGTCTCCGGAACAGGCACCAAATTAACCGTAAACGATACAACAACAGCGAAACTAGCCCCACCGCCACCTCGAATAGCCCAAAACATATCTTCTCCCATGGTTTCCCGGGTAAGAATCCGACCCTGATAATCGACGACTTGAGCGTCGATTATATGGTCTACTGATAACCCGTATTTCCTAATCATATTACCGTACCCGCCACCACTGACGTGGCCACCGATTCCAACAGTAGGGCACACTCCTGCAGGAAATCCGTACACATTGGATTTTTCCTGAATTCTGTAATACAATTCACCTAAAGTGGCCCCCGCTTCCACGTAAGCGGTCCCAGCAACGGGGTCCACCTTAATGCTTCGTAATTCATTCATGTCTAGTATTACAAACGGGTCGTCCGAAATATACGACAGTCCGTCGTAATCATGGCCTCCACTACGTATTTTTACGTGGAGGCCGAGACTGTTAGAGCATATAACCACTGCCGAAACCTGAGTCGGGTTAACCGGGGTAAATATTAATAAAGGTTTACGTGTCGTGGCGGACGTAAAACGTAAGTTTCGTATATACGCATCCAACACCGAAGTAAATTGTGTGTTTTCTTGAGTAAATAAAATAGAGGAAATGTTTTGTGGAGAGTTTGTTTTGTTAGTAAGACATTGGTGAAAATTTTCGAATAATGTGGCGGAAAATGAAAGCTGAGATGACGAAAACACGATAAAAAAGAAAATAATTAATTTCGTCACCATTTTGATTAATTAAACTTTGTTTTTGATATGGTTATGTTTTTTTTTGGGGGGTGATATTTATGGTGGAAAGATGGAAGTTGAGAATTAATGAGATGATAATGAAATGGTTTGTGTTAGTTTGAATGGTCGTAAAAGTGTATAAGAAAAAGATAAAACGAGTAATGACTTTTCTAAAGAGGTGATGGTTTAATAATGGTAGGCTTGAAAAATCAGAGTATAGCATAGTATAGTGACATAAATAGTGATGGTTTAAGTTTAGGCTCATTTTGCATTCATATCCATTTATGAATTTATGAATTTATTCCTATTTGTGTTGCTGCATCTCAGAAGATAGTATATACAATTTGGGGGATCATTTATGGGTTTTTCTAGATATGGGAAAGGATGAATTGTCAAGGAAAATATAAATATGCTAGATAAAATTATGTATTTCTTGATTTGTTTCTTCTTTTCAAAGTTTTGATCATAGTAATAATAAAATCATATACGAAGTAATTTCTTTCCCCTATTTCAAAGTTTTGATCATATAATTTGGAAAGTTAGAAAAATTTGGAAGTGCAAGATTCTTTATTTTTATTGATCTTGTGACGAGTCAAATATTATTAATGTGGATAGATAAGACAAAAGTAGAGTGTCGATTATTGGTGAGTCTTGAGACACTTAAGACTCCCAATAATCTACCCAAGTCCTGTCAAAGTCTTAAGTTGAGTATTGGAAATCCAAGACTTGGCTCAACTTAAAACTTTTGTGAGGCATTCAAACATTTTCTTAAGGGAAGTAATCCAATGAATGGATCCCATGTGTCCTAACTTTTTTTTTTAACCCAATGTTTTTTCCAGTGAAGTGAAAAAGTAGAGTCTGATTTGAGTCTGAATGATAATGTATATAGTCTGAGGTAAATCTGAGATGAATCTGAATAATAAAATAATAATAAAAGTTAGTGAAAAGCTGATTTGACCGAGTTTTAAGACTTTGGTAATTCTTGTCAATAATCATTAATCATACCTAAGGGTAAGATTATTGGTGAGTCATGAGACAAGACTTTCAATAATCTACCCAAGTCTTGACAAAGTCTTAAATTGAGTCTTGAAAATTCAGTACTCAACTTAAGGCTCTTGTGAGGTCTTGTTAAAGGAAGATATCCAATTAAAGGATCTATGTGCCATATTTATTTCACAAATTCTCATTTGTCACGGGACGACCAGTCGCAAGCTTGCGACGGGTCAAGCTCTCCTCACAAAGTGCAAGTGGGGAGGCAAGTGGGGGACAAATGGATCCCCCACTTGCATTCCCACTTGTTCTTTGTGAGGAGAGCTTAACCCGTCACAAGCTTGCGACGGGTCACTTTCTGTATTTTTTTTTTCTTTTTTTTAAACCCAACATTTATTTTTGTAAAGTGAAAAAGTAGAGTCTGAGTTGGGTCTGACTGATAATGTATATAGTCTGAGATAAGTCTGAGGTGAGTCTGAACAATAGAATAATAATACTCCCTCCGTCCCGTCATTTGTTTATCTTTGCTTTTGGCACAATTATTAAGAAAATAGGAGGGGGCCATTTGTGGTGTTATTTAGTGGAAGACAAGTGGACAAAAATACCAATGAAATATCAAATTACTCATAGGATACAAACCTAATATAAAAAGGTAAACAAATGAATAAGACACCCTAAAATGGAAATGGTAAACAAATGACTGAGACGGAGGGAATAAAAATTAGTGGAAAACTGATGTGGCAGAGTCTTAAGGCTTTAGTAAGTCTTACCAATAATCATACCCTAACATTTTATTTTTTTGGTGGTATTTGACACATCATAAACTTGTGACGTATATGCCCGTCAAAAGGGAAACTTGCTGATGTTTTTTTATCGTGTCTTATATTTTGTATTCCATTACTTTTATTTCCTAACCCGTCATTCTTTTTATATAATTTATTTTACGGTTTTTCAAACATGTGTCTTGCAAATACGCGATAGAAGTTATTTAAGGCCATATGCTTGGACCTTTCATTTTAGACCAAAAAGCCTAATGTTTTTTTGAGCTGAGCTTGCCCTAAGCGTTTGGTCCAAATTTTGGCAAAGCCAAACCCTTTTTTTTTTTTTTTTTTTTTTGCAGCAGTAAAAAACACAACTACTATACTTCCAACGCACTCTTTGCTAGACTATGCAAAGCCAAACCCTCATTTATTAGTAAAGGAAATAGTTTTTACTAATAAAATTTGTTTACGTAACATTAAAGTACTAAAGTTAACCACTCTTTAGAAACTCCTGTATATTTATTTAAATTTAAAAACAATTTCTACACAACATAAAAAAAAATTACGAGTTTTCTTGCTAGAGTAAACATCATATACATCATATATTCACATGGATGAAAAGGAACCTTGGCATTTTGAAGGCAAAAACTTCTAAGTATGATCGAACATAAGGCTTTATCTTGTTAGTCAAAGCTACTAAGAGGAGGAAATTAGTGATAGCTTGGGACTTGGGTAATTAATTTGATAGCGGTTTTTGTGCTTTCGTAGAAAGATTATTGATGTAATATTTCTACATCAATGAAATTCTGACCTTTTACAAAAAAAAAAATAAAAAATAAGTGCATGATTAAGCGTTTTAATGTATGATGCTTGTTAGGTTAACTAGTTTTAAACCCGTGCAAATTGCACGGGTATGCAATTTTTGGTTTTGTTATCATAAATTTTATTGTAATATTTTAATTTTTACATCAATTAGTTATCTCCTTTTAAAGGTAATCATCTTTATAAATAGAAGTTTTAACATGATGTAATAAAATCTCTCTAATTTATATTGAATCAATTATACATTACAAATTGAGTTAATTATAGTCAATTTAGTCAAACTCGTGCACATCCGTAGAACCATCCACTTATAAACTGAAAATTTTGACCCGCACCTTTAAAACGAAAAATATGAACTTTTTTTTATTTAATACAAATTGTTAATTAGCGAAATCAAACAAAATGAAAATTGAACCCGGTGCACATTTAAAATGATTTAGTTGAATTGTTAAATAATAAAACCCCGTGATATTAAATACATAAATATATACTTTCTCCATTTCATTTGGTTGTATACGTTTGCTTGTTAGACACTATTCATAAGTGAAGATAATCTTTAATACAATTTTTAATATATAACATAAAAAATAGTCATGTGAGATCTTATTTAAATTATCTTACCGAGTACAATATTAATTTCAAATTTTTATAAGTTGTAATAATACGTAACTAAAGATATAAACAAAAGAAAATGAGCATTGTCATACGTGATAAAGAAAACGTATACAATCAAATGGAACGGAGGAAGTAATATTTAAAATAGTAAACAATAATGTTATATACATCAAAGTTTTTTTTTCAAAGAAGCACACTATGTCGCGGCTAAAAATCGAACCCCTAACCTCTCAAACCCCTAACCTCTCAATTGACATAAGACGCAATATCTATACCATTATTTGTATACAAAAATAAATTCTATACCATTTTTTTTTTATAAGGTAATAGCCCATAAAAACAATACGCAATCATTGGTATATTAGGTCAAATTTACTTAGGAAAATATAGGTTTTAAGGAACTCCATAATCATTTGGCCATAAATTAGTACACAAATTTTGTAATAAGACGGTTTGACACTATAAAATTATCCTTTTCAATGATATAAATTATTCATATATGTTATCAATAAAAGAAGTTTTTATACATATATGACATTATCTTAAATAATAATTATTACCCGAAATACTAACAAAATTACACTTAGCTAAATAATACCAACAATAAAAAAAACTTTATTGACATATGTAATCACTCCCTCATATAGACATAAACCCTTTCCCTTACTCACCTTATGCCGCTCACTATCATCATTTACACTTCCATCTCCATTATACAAATGTTTGAATATTTTCATCACTTTCTTTCTTCATCCCTTCTCCACTTTATTAAAAAAAAACTAATATTTATTCCAATTAAATTATTAATTATCCAATAACCCACCAATATATATTTAAGGAGATTAATAATCAAGGTGATTAGTGATTCCTTTTTTGTTTATTGTTTTTAAAAATATCAAGTTGATAGTGTTGACACACCTAAATATATTTGTTGTATTTATCATTATATACTATCTACTTGAACCTGAAATTATATTCCAAAATCATTTTCCTTATAAATATGAGTCCTTTTTATCGGTACTTTTAAATTTTCAATATTTCTCATTTTTTTTCCGTTTTCTGCTATAATTGTTTCATTGTTTCAATTAAATTGTATTCAACGTTATTCAAATATTATACTTTGTATAAGTTCTCAAGATATTCACGCCTTTTGTATGCACATCAACTGAATGATGTATTGATAAATTTCATCGTTAAAATTTTCCATTTTTTTTTTCGTTTTACTCCTTTTTTTTCCAAATCACTTGACTCTTTTTATTTTTCCGTATTAATAAGGGTTTTATTATTAATAATATTTTGCTGTTAATATTTTTAGTGTTATAATATCAAAACTATTAAAACTATTCCTATTGAGTAAGCATCAAATCAGATTGTTTAATTAATTCCTTGTATGAGAGTGGTTCCTTAAATTTAGCAAACCCTTTGAATTGTTGACTTTCAACCACAGAGCGACACGTCAGCTATGTGGTTGTCGTTGCTTTCTTAAATAAGGATGTAAATAGAGAAGTTTACCCTTTAAGTAAAGTCATATCAATGTTTTCAATGCTTATCATAATTTCATTTACAATTAGAAAAGTTCTACCTATCAGACATATCTAAAATATGGTAATAATACACTACCGTTTTTATAATCATATAACAAAAGATAGAAAGAAAACGAAGAAAAGAAACAATAATCTGATAGAGTGTACAATCATAAGTAAATTGTACTATAACTTCTAAAAATGTTCTTTATAAAATACGTTATATGTTCTATTGGACACGCATTTATTGTTATTACAAATTAGAATATGCACTCCCTTCTAGCTTGTGAGTTGTGACCCGTGAAATAACCAAATAGAGATGGTTATACGTAAACACCAACCTTGGGAGATAATACCCAACATGTGCTAGAAACTGTTATATGAATATTTATAACTACGTATTTCACATAAAATACATATGGTAAACCAACAATGCTATTGACTTATAGCTAACGTATAATACCAATAAAACCCGTTGTAAAATACTACTCTGTAAACTATATACTTCCTCCATTCAACTCCACTCTACCACTTTCTTTTTTGTACACTATTCACAAGCGATCATATAATTGCAATTTTCTCTCAATATATAAGTAAAAAATATATTCATGTGTGATCTTGTTTGATTCGTCTTTACGAGTACATTATTAATATCTAACTTTTATAATTTTTGCAAACACGTAGATAACGATATTTACCGTGTAAAACCCGTCTCGACAAATGTGAAATTTTTTTTTGGTAGAGTGGAGTTGAATGGAGGAAGTATGTTAAAAACAATCATAAATTCTTATTTAAGATGACATTATCCGTCTTAAACTTAAAAAACGTCGACAAATATATTTGGCCCATAATAACCCTTACTCAAAAGCCTCTCAATCCATCCATTATTATAGACTCACCCGCCTAGTGCCGCCTTTCACTAAACCCTACCATCTAACTATCTCTCTACTAAAATTCAAATTCAACCCACTTCTCTCTCTCCCTGAATTCTCCAGTTCCGTCATTCTTACCTCTGTCTTAACCTCGGAAAATCTGAATTTTCCATTTCCGTAATTTCTGTTGTTTACTTGTCTTATCAACTCGAGATAAATGAGGTTCGTAATTTGAGCCATGTAATCGAGTATTTTTTTTATTAATTATTAAAGATTTATATGGAGTTTTTTTTGTCCACTATTACATAGGTTTTTATGTTAACTGGATATTCAACTTGTAGATCCAGTGAATGTAAGAACAATACAAAAACAACAGTCATTTTGATGAGTATTTTATTCAATTCATCTCGGCATAGAAGATTTAAATTTCTAGGTCGTTTATTGAATGAAATTTAATAAATTAGCTGATTTATATGTTTTTAATTTCATTTTCCGGCAATAAATGTTTTTTTGGTGTAAATCCAACAGAAGAATAAGCAACGTATTTATCTTGAACTAGTTTTATGCCCGTGCTAAAAATGCACTGGTCATGATAGGCGTTATTCAGTAGATATAGAAGCATGTATATGAGCGTAATTAAGTGTTCAATGAACTTATTTACTTTTTTTCATGTTTACGTTGATGTCATATGTAATAGATCTATGTAGTTCATTTTTTTGTGTATTTTGTCTCAGTTTTTGTTTCATGCATGTAAGTATTTGGGTTACTTTGCAAAATTTGTCACATTTTCAAATTTCTGCGATTTAGGGAGAGTTTTACACTATTTCGAATTTTCATTGTTGTTTTCTTATTTAGGCGTTCATTTACTATTTTTTTTTTTGTAAAAACAAAAATAGTGTTGTATTTAGTTAGTGGGCTGATTGCTTGTATCTTGATTGAGTGTTCATTTTTTTATTTTTTATATTTCCGATGATCATGAAAATTTTATGAGATAAAGTTTGTCAAATGTTGTATCATAAACGATAATCATGGAATAATTTTTTTTTGTGTCTATAGTTAACAACAAAGATTTGATTAACATTTGGCGATGTTAATTAAAATCACTGAATTTATGGCCTTCTATATTCTGCATAAGTAAATCACTTTCACTATTTTTTATATAATAAAGTTGTATAATAATAATTACGTTTTATGGATGAATCATGAGACTTACCTTAGCCTTCGGATTATTTAAGACTTGTATTTATTTTTAAACTTTATGTTTTTTTAAAGATTCTTTAATTTTGCCTTCTGTATTTTTTTCAACATGTTGAATGAATTATGATTATATGAATGTACTTTAGTTTTTTTTGAATAGTTGTATTTGTTTTGTAAAAAAAAAAAGCTTGCTAGTCTTTTATTTTTTGTGAATAGCAATGATATTTTTGTACCCGTCAAGATTGAGAACGACAAAAAATGCAGTTTTTGGCTTTTCGCTATCTTTGATTACTTGGTGTATAGCAATGATATTTTTGTACTTATCGAAACCGAAATTAGTAACTAATGAATCTTTTTTTATTATTTTTTGTAGTTATATAAAAAATTTTAATTTTGTAATTGTTTTTGTAATTATTCAATTTGTAATTTTTAGATTCATATTATGTTCATAGTATTTTAGTCAATGTATATGATATGGGTATTTTGTATTTTTTATTTTTCGGATGTGCATAATATAAGTTTAGGTAATCATATTATAACTTAAGATATAAGTTAAAGAAATAAAAGAGAGGGTAAAAAATCAACAACCATCAATATTAAAGAAAGCAGGAGAGTGTAAATAATTAGGAAAAAAAGGTGAGATAATAATTAATTCATTAGCAAGATCATGGAGGGCCCTACCTAGTTACAAATTTAATAAATCCTTCAACCAATAAGAAAGCTTAAAAATACTTAGCTTTTATATATAGAGGGATTATGTACATTTTTTTCAATTCTAATTTCTGGGTTTAATAATTTTAATCAAGTCAAGTTTTTTGCCATTTTGGTTGCTTTTCTAATAAAAAATTTTAGTTTTTCGTTTGCCTCTTTTGGCGTTCCAATTAATTATGGGTTCACTGATTCACCCATTTCAATTAATCATTGTTTAGCATATGTTTAGTATTGGAAATCATTGGACATTGTAGACGGACAATTATGAGAATAGTCCTAAAATTAATTTATTTGAAATATTTGTTGTAATTATAATGATTAAATTTATATATTTATTTAAGCTGATGTATAACTTTTCATTAATGTTGATTTATTTTGGAAATAAATAATTTTTTTTGTTGAATACCGGACAATTGAATTAGGGTATTGATTTTCGCAGTACACATTTTATTCATTATAGTACATTTTTTACCAGATTACCCCTCTTATTTTCTCTCACTAGAGTGTGTACTACATCAAAAAAAAAATTACAGTAACTCCTAAAAACTCAAACCACCAACTTCATCCTACAACCACGACTACCACCACTGCTACTCCTCCCTAACTCCTTTGGCCACCCACCACCGCTGCTACTAATACCACCGCCGGTGACTATTCATCAATCGTCTCTCTTATCCCCTCATCCTCTCCTCGCCTCCCTCTCCATCACGGCTTCTCATGTCTCCTCGTCAGCCGCCGGCCTCTGATCCCACTCGGTCTCCCGACACTCACACTGACATCACTTTCGGCAGCCACCGTCCCTACCGTCCTTCAACACAAGCAGCCACCACCACTGCACAACCCAATTATTTGCTTAAAGAACCCTAAATAGTCCTAAAGCAACATAAAAATTGAAAGAGCAAAACAATGATATGATTACTAATTATGCAATTAATGAAATAAATGCGTTTTCTACCCTTAAATCCATCTACAATTGAAGAAATTTATTTATTTTTGAGAGGATGCAGGTTCATAATTCTTAGGATTAGATTTGTTGTGTTTTTCAATTAGGGGTAGGCAAATGGAAACAAAGTGACAAAAAGTACTAAAATGAGTAAAAAACGTACTGCGAAAATAAACTACGTTGAATTATTGAGAGAAAAGGGGTATCAAGTGCTACGTAATTAATTGGTACATAGAACGTGGGTCCTTAAAATGAGGAATCAAAAAGTTTTCTTTGACTTATTGACTTTCAACCACAGAGCGACACCTCAGCTCTGTGGTTGTTACTTTCTTAAATAAGGATTTGGGAATAATTCATATGCAATTCATCATATTTTGCAGGGTCACACATTTAAGATTTAGAAACGATTAGGTATGAGCAAAAATATACGATATAATTATGCTATACATATGCGATACGATATATGGTTTAAAATTATAGGGATTTCCGTATATGCGATATAAATTTTCGTATATATGATACAATTTATTATAAACTGTATCAGATACGTATAAGCAAAATTTGAAACCGAATGTACGGTTTCGTAACGGTTCCTATTTCTTATAGAAAATATCAAAATAGATAATAAAACCACTAAACAACGAGTATATTCGTGAGTTAATCTTATTACTCTTATAGAGTTTTAAGTTATTACTCTTATACAATTTCATACTACCTTTTTGAGTTATTAAGAAAAATTACAAAATCACAAAAAAAGAGAGACAAAGTGCTTAAATAGAATTAAAAACCGGAAACCGTATAACGGAAAACGTATATACGGAAAAAATTCGTAATAGATAAGGATATTCAAAAAGGAAATTTTGAAAATTGGATATGTGATGTGGTTTTAAATACCGCAAGTGCACGGTTGTCAAGGTAGCACTTGAGGGTCGATTTCTACGGAGAGCAAAGCGATTACTAGCCGATTTCAAGGGGCGCTAGCTAAGTCGATAGAAGAGGGAAATTTGAATTCAACTAATGATAACTAAATGCAATAATAAGATGTAGACTAAAATGCAAACTAAACAAGTAAGCTACGGAAAATACGGGATTTAATCAAGATTAAGGGAACTAGGATCCAATCAAGTCTTAGTTCATGGGTTGCGACGGTGGGTGGTCTATCAACAAGTGGTGTAATGTGGGCTCATGTGGGACAATGTCGTCTAAACTAACTACCTAACCCTCCCGAGTATAGGTAGCCTTTAGGGTCGATAAAGAGTCCCATTCCCATGGATAACCCCTACACGAGTCCAAGGCATTTCGGGTCAACACTTGTGGGAAATAACTGTTTACATCCCCTTAAAATTTAGGATTATAACAAAATTATATAATATGAATTGCAAGTCATTAATACGAAAACGATATAAAATATAGAGAAAGCGAATTTAACCTTTGGTCCTAGCAAAATTCGGACTAAGAACAGATATCAACACAGATATCCTCCTAATCGTAACACCCAAGACTGATTGAGATATGCCCTTGTAATTGCTAGAAAAAGAATTAAAAGTTACAGTTAACTTTTTATTATTTTGTGTTTTGTGTGAGATGGAGGCACAAGTTGAGAGAATAGAAATTTTGGTTAGAATTTTTTTTCCCCTCTTTTGTTTTCACGGCACAACTAAGGAAAATAAGGGATTATTTTTCTCTTATTTAGTTACCTCTTTTGACCGAAATACTTAGAGTGTATCTGGACTCTTTTCCGGTTATATTAGCTTCCATTTAATATAATGTTATACATATTATATTTGTCTAATATGTTGTCATACATTAATAAGGTCCATTACAACATTTTGCAGTAGATATATTAATATAACAATTATTATGACAATCGTATAATATATACTTTAATTATAAATATCGGTATATTTATAATCCTGCTAATTAAATATAACGGTTTATGTTTAATTACGAATTAACATTTTAATTCGTTAAGCTCACATTATATACTACAACTAAATATAACATTTTATATTTAATTACGAATTACAGTTAATTCGTCTTAGCTAACATTATTTAATCATTATTAAATAATTATATCATCATCACATTGACTAACCTTTTAGTCAAAAACACTGACTAACCTTTTAGTCATTTAATAAGGCATCAATATGTTTATTTTATCAAATAATCACATTTCTCAATCACATCCTTTAGGTGTGACTTTTAGGGACCAGTT
>JAIUZE010046318.1:0-79698 GCA_022085475.1 Heliosperma pusillum
TTGGGTTTCTTAGTGATGAAGAAAAGTGTTGGGGTTTGTGTGAATGAAAATAGAATAAGGGGTAGTATGAGATTTATAAGGAAAAAGTCAACAAAAGTCAAAGTCGGTTTAAAAGTCAAGAAAATTCAAAGACGACTTAAAATTCAAGAAAAGTCAAACTCGACTCAAAAGTCAAGAAAAGTCAAAATCGACTCAAAAGTCAAGAAAAGTCAAACTCGACTCAAAAGTCAAGAAAAGTCAAACTCGCCTTAAGACGAGATTTTCATGGAATCTCGCAGAAATTCCAAATACGAACTCGGAAATTCTAAATTCGACTCGAAACATAAAAAGCTAATTTAAAACTTAAATTCGCTGAAAAGATTTCGTAAAATATTTCTACTAGAAAAATAGGGTACATTTCCGGGTGTTACAATCTAGCTAGTGAGAGGTATGTATCTAGCAATTTAAAGGAGTGTATCTAGCTAGTGAGAGGTATGTATCTAGCAATTTAAAGGAGTGTATCTAGCTAGTGAGAGGTATGTATCTAGCAATTTAAAGGAGTGTATCTAGCTAGTGAGAGGTATGTATCTAGCAATTTATAGGAGTGTATCTAGCTAGTTAGAGGTATATATCTAGCAATTTAAATGAGTATATCTAGCTAAAGAAAGATATGTATCTAGCATAATTTTAGTTATAAACTAATTGTAAGTTACGGAGTATTTTTTATTCTAAAATGACTACTTTTATAAATAATCACTTTAATATAAAACGATCACTATTTAATAGTATAAATGTTAGTCATTTTTACTCCGTTGCATTATACAATTGTAATACCATATAATTATTATTTTATATTGTATATTTGGGATATCATGGTAACACACTAATACCCTTAATGGCCACAAACATAAATGTTACAGCTTCTCTGTTTGCTCCTGTTTTACTACTTTTACTACAACCCCAATCTGAATGAAGTGAAGCTCCACTTTTTCACACTTCAGTACTCCACTATTACTTGTTTTCTTCTATGACAAGTAAATGTAGGACAAAATTCTCTCTATCGTTATGGTTTCTTTGTAGAAAATGAAACTAAATATCAGATGTTATTGACAGTTCATTACAAGTTATATACAGTATATAGCAAAGATAGCACTAAACTACAACGAGAACTCGAAAACAGAGCTTAGATATGACGGACATGAATCATCGTCTTAACATTTAATGACAATTATCGAAACTTCAGCAACTTTCAAAATCTGAACTTCAGAAAGTCTAGATAAACATTTCGAGTTGTGTATATAGAAGCGTTGATATGTATATCTCGAGGTGTAATACATCATATACATGTATCCAGCACCTTAACACCACCACCACCATTTCCCCTGACATGAGAGTTTAGCCATACCGCATTTAATTGACCTCAACATAGCCGCCCTACACTACCACTAGCCCTATACATTGACCCCCGAATTCACATCAGCGACTTCTTATCGTCGATGTCAGTTGTACATATCCGCCTTCCTTCTCTCTCCTCCAACTGACACCCATAATCATCAATAACCTAGATCTGAAGAAAGAAGCCATGGTGAGGAAAGTACTACTGGATACACATGTATCTACTAGTAATACCATATGTATCCAATGGTACTACCATATGCATCTGGGTGGTATTTTATGTATCCTGCCGCCATCACCGTCACCCCCACCACCAACGCCACTACCAACGCTGACGACATTCACAGCTCTATGAGTCGCTGCCACCAACAGCAGATACACCACAGTCCCTTATTGCTATCACCACTACCACCACATTCCCTCTAAATAATGCGGCAAAAACACCGGCGATCCACACGTCGCTCACGAAATCAGCACACCCGAAGCCCACCTTGCACGAATAGATCTACAAGAAAACGACAAAGATGCGACGGAGTGATACGCCAAAAGAAGAAATCCACATAAAGAGCTCCCGCATCCACTAGACGCCACCGTCTCTTCTCCACACTAGTAATGGCAACACCAAATCAACTTCGTGTTTTAAATCATATATTTATGAAAACAAGAGGAGGTTTTTGAAAAACTAACAGCACTAACGACCATGTCGGAAAAATTCGATTCAAACTGCGTCGATTATGGTCGGAGACTATTAGAGTTGTAGATGTAGTGTACGACCAATTCGGCGATGAGGAGAAATAAAGGGATGACGGGTAGGTTTCGTAAACCGCCAGCGAAAATGGAATCAAGACGCCGCGCCGACGAGAAGGATGCCGGAGCTCCGGTGGAGATGGTGGTCGTGTTAATAAGGAATTAAGGATGAAGGGGGTGAGTGTCTGAGTGATTGGGGTTGGGTTTGGAGTGACAAACTGACACTCGTGGAGTACTAATGGATATACTCCTAAGTCTGATTAGATCTAAGGCCATGGGGAGGAGTTCGTACAGTTCGCACAGGATCCTAATTCATATATATATATATATAGCTAGATATGGCCCAGGCTGGTGGTCCGTGGTCGATCAATCCAATCATTTCGCCCAAATCCAATCATTTCGCCGGGTTGTGATCTCAATCCAATCTTGTGTCTATATATACATCCAGTCAAACAACGACGTATCAATCTAAACAAGAAATCACTTTCATTTTGATCGAAATTAAGTTGTATAATTATCGGGTCACTGATATTAAATCGGGTCGATCGTATATATATCGGGTTACAGGAGGTCGACATCGATCGGGTCGGGTCGTTTCAGGTTCATGCATGCATCATATCATCGATCAAATCGTATATCGATCAGGTCCCTTATATAATGCAGCTCGGGTCGTGTATATATATATATATATAGAGATAGGTTCTTATGAGTCCACCATTTTTTGTGAGTCCATGAGTCCTCATCTTAGCCATTGGATGAGGAAGATGGATGGATGAGATTGTAGAGACAAAAACACACTTAACACTAATCAATTACCTATGCACTAATTAATTAACTTTCTCTCTCTAGCCTTTAATTAATCACTTTTGAGTTTCTGAGATTTATGAGAGTAACTTCAGCCCCTTTTTGTGTAACTTCAACTAAAGTGTGATTTCGACTATATAAATTTGAATTTATGAAACTTCAAGACAAATTTATGTCATTTTAGACTTTTTATGAGTGTAATTTCAGTCATTATGAGTGTAACTTCAACCGTTATTTATGAAACTTCAAACTAAAATGTGATTTCGACTATATAAATTTGAATTTATGAAATTTCAAGTTTATATGACTTTAGCCTTTTTAGGAGTATAACTTTAGTCATTACGAGTGTCACTTCAACCATTATTTTTGTAACTTCAAACTAAAATTTGATTTCGACTACATAAATTTGAATTTATGAAATTTCAAGACAAGTTTATGTGATAGCCTTTTTATGAGTGTAATTTCAGTCACTACGAGTGTAACTTCAACCATTATTTGTGTAACTTCAAGCTAAAATGTGATTTCGACTATATGAATTTGAATTTATGTAACTTTAAGACAATTTTATGTGATTTTAGCCTTTTTTGATTGTAACTTCAACCATTATTTGTGTAACTTCAAGCCTTATATGTGTAACTTTAACCCAAAATACAATTAAATTTTAGCATTTTTATGAGTGTAACATTTTACTTTATTAGTGAAACTTCAATTATTATTTGTGTAACTTTAGTCATTTATAGTGTAATTTTATGCATTAGTCTTTTCTAGTATGACTTTAGTCCAAACTAGTCAAATTTCAATCCAAATTTCTGTAACTTCAGTCCAAACCTATGTAACTTCAGTCCAAACCTATGTAACTTCAGTCCAAACCTATGTAACTTCAGTTATATAACTTTAGTCTAAAATAGTGTAACTTTAGATCTAGAAATATAAACACCATAAAAAAATAAAAAAACGAAATCTAAAATAAAAAAATAAAAGCATAACAAATTAAAAAAAAAAACATAAAACATATAAAAAAATGTGTTACTTTAAGGTCATTTTGTGTTACTTTAATAAATATAAAACATATAAAACATATAAAAACATATAAAACATATAAAAAAACTTCAGTCATTATATGGGTAACTTCATCCATTATATGGGTAACTTCAGATACTAAAAGTGTAACTTCAGTCATTATATAACTTTAAGGTCATTTTGTGTTACTTTAATAAATAATATGTGTTACTTTGATATATGTGACTTTAATAAATAAGACATGTAACTTTAATAGAGAATTTGTGTTACTTTAATATACAATATGTGTAACTTTAATAGAGGATTTGTGTTACTTTGATATATAATATGTGTTACTTTAATATACAATATGTGTGACTTTAATATACAATATGTGTTACTTTAATAAATAATATGTGATATTTTAATAAACGTCATTAAAGTTTGACCCACCTTTTCAGATCTAAAAAACAAAGAAAAACAGAAAAATAAACAAAACAAATATTTAAGCAAAACTGAAGAAGAAAAAGAAAAGGAAAAAGAAAAAAAAGAGAAATGAGAACACCACCAAAACCATGAGAACACCACCAAAACCATACCATTTTTAAAAAAAAAAAAAAGAGAAATGAGAACACCACCAAAACCATGAGAACACTTTAACTAATAATGGTGTAACTTTAGCTAAAAATTTGAAAAATAAAATCAAAAATTTTAAAAAAAAACATAGATTCAGAAAAATAAAAAGGAAAATAAAAAATTACATCAATATAAAAAAGAAAAAATGAAATGTCAAAACAAGATAGAGATAAAAAAAAAACAAGAACTAAATTAAAATAAAAAAAACATAAGAAATAATAAAAACAGTAAATTCAACCATCAACAACAACAACCAAAAAACGAGTTATGGCAGATCTGAAATGGTGGCGGCCAACTCAACTCCCGCGACCACCTCTTTTCTCCTCTCCTCTCCCACTAACCACCACCAACACCCACCACAATTCGTTTCTCTGTTTTTTTTTTGCGGATCTGAAATGGTGGAGGCGAAGGCGGCGGCGTGGCAGAGAGGAGTGAAGGAGAGAGGACGACGACGACGGAGAAGGAGGCCAGCGTCGGTTTCTGGCCATGGCGGCGTCATTGTTTGTTGGTGGTGGTGAAAGAAGGAGAAGGAGGTGGTGGTTTGTTTGTGGTGGAGGAAGGAGAAGGGGGTGGTGGAGGCGGGGTTGGCAGGTGCGGGACAGGGTGGTGCAAGGGGGTCCTGGTGGTGGCGGCGTCGGTGGTGGCGGCGTGGAGGATGAGGGTTTTCATTTGTAGATCTAGGTTTTTTTTATTTTGGTTTTTGTTGTTGGTTTTATTTGAGAGTATTGATGAGAGATAAGGGAGGTAGAGAGAGAGTGGGGGAGGTTAAAATGAGAGAAAAAGATGAGGGAAGGGTATAAGTATTAGGGTTTGGATTGGGTATGTATTAGTGGGTTTGATTAGTGGGATGTGAGAGAAGTGGATTAAACACCCACTAATGACCATTTTTTTGTTTTCATCTCAACCCTTCATTTCCAAGATCCAATGGCTCACAAAAGGACTTATGGACTCACTATTTCTATAAGGACTCACATGATCCTTTCTCTCTCTCTCTCTCTTTCTCTCTCTCTCTCTCTCTCTATATATATATATATATATATATATATATATATATATATATATATATATATATAGAGAGGTGGGTTCAAATGAGTCCCCTTAGTATAATTGAGTCCTTGAGTCCTATTATACACCCTTGGATCTTTGAGTATGGATGGCTGTGATTTAATCCCAAAATATTATACTCTACTGTTTCCCATGCACAATCATTAATCATGCAAATACACATGTTCCCACGTTTGACATTCCCTCTCTGAAAACACATTTTCCCACTTTACCGTATCTCTCCTCCTCTTCTCATTTTTCTGATTTTCTCTTCAAACTGTTCGTCTTCCTTACTCCATCTTCATCCTTACTCCATTTTCATCCATAATTCATCCATATTTATCCATTATAGAGAGTTCAACTTGCTATCTTCATCCTTAATCTCCGGTACATTCATCCCTATTTATCCATATTGTAGTTTTGCATTATTTTTCGTTTTATTAACCAAGTTGAATTTGTTTCGTGTGGTTTTATCATTGTTCGTTTAATTTATTTCGCCATTTTTGATTTTTAATAAGTTGAAGCTGTATCGCCATTTTCTCAGAAGTTTATCAAATTTACTGTATAATGCGTTTCTCCCTTTTTTGTGTTTCTCCCAATTGCATTACTTGTAATTTAATTGCCCGATATATTTGTAATTGTACATGAAACTTTAAAGTTTGTTATTTGTAACTTTAAACCTGTTTAGTGTAACTCTAGATTTGTGTATTGTAACTGAATTCTGTGGTCCACATTATAATTTTGAATGTTTTTATGAATTTGAAGTTGTGTCGTGTCCTACATGAAACTTTAAAGGTTTTTTTTGTAACTTTAAGCATGTATATTGTAACTTAAGCATATAGATGTCTGCTTGTAACTTTAAGCATGTATATTGTAACTCTAACTACTATTTATGAAACTTTAGTTCATCAAGGAAAGAAGTGTGTTGTTGACTGCTGTTGTGTCTTGTATACTGTAACTCTAACTAGTTTTTAAGAAACTCTAACTACAATTTATGAATCTTTAGTCTATATAGTCTGTAACTCTAATTATTATTTATGAAACTGTTGTTGAATGTTTTTATGAAACTCTAACTAGTTTTTATGAAACTCTAACTACAATTTATGAAACTTTAGTCTAGATATTCTGTAACTCTATTTATTATTCTGTAACTCTAACTACAATTTATGAAACTCTAACTACAATTTATGAAACTCTAACTAGTTTTTATGAAACTCTAACTACAATTTATGAAACTTTGATTTTTGTGTCTTACCTATCAGATGGCTGGTGAAGGTGATGGCGTAGAAGTTAGTATTGATCCTACCCCATCTATATTTGTCAAATGTCGACCTGGTAGGCTTCTAAAATTGATCTCTCAGCTTAACCATGCTCAGCGGGAAGCGGTGAAGCGCATTGGTTTTGGTGGGGTTCTTGATTTGAGACTAAAACATGTACCTGTTGAACACGTACATATTTTTTTTGAAGCTTTTAATGACCTATCTCATATTTTTCGGGCATCTGATTCGAAGGAGTTTTTGGTGTCAAAATTTGATGTACATGACTCCTTCCTTTTACCTCTTGGTCACAAACCTCTTGATCTAGTTCCTACCGGTCGAAAGAAGGATCCCTTGGCGGAGGAAAACAAGCAATTGAAGGATCGGTGGAGGAAGAGTTACAAATTGTCCAAACCTGGCGAACCTATACACTTAGGGAAGTTATTAACAGACCTTGAGAAAGACAAGGAAGGTGGTGACCAATTTTGCCGGCTTTTTGTGCTGTTTAGCATGTCTTCATTTCTGGCACCCACGACAAATAACACTGTCGACATGAAACTTCTTGGGGCAGTTGAAGATGTAGGTGTTATCAACGAGTACGACTGGTGTTCATATGTTCTAGATGGTGTAGTAAGTGCTGCTTTTGTTGCTAGGAAGTCGCCGAGGTGTTTACGTGGTTGTATTCCTTTCCTTATGATTACATATTTTCAGAGGTTTGACTTCCGTGACGAGGCTCCTCGTTATGACCTCCCGCTTATAAAGCACTGGGATGATGAGAGGATTGCCTCCAGGTTAAAGGGTGAGCTTGTTGGTGGCTGTTTAGGGCGACAGACTTGGTCGTCTGTCACGTACCCTCGTACCGGTGTTAGTTATACTCATCATAGCAAAGTTGTCGATAAGCAACTTCCCACTACTTCTTCTAGAACCCCTCAATTAATGTTGGGCCCTTCGTCACGTTCAACGACCGACAAGAAGTTCATTCGGATCGAACTTCCGCCAGGTGTCGAAGATGACGCGGAGCTGGAAGCTAGAGCTGTTGATGTAAGTCAGGACTATGTAACCCTCACAATTTATAATTAGTCCAATTATATTTAATTTCTGATATTCTTTTTTAACCTATATCGTTATTTATTAAACCACATTTCACTTCACGCTGAAATGGTAGGGTGTGCACGAGCTCTACCTAAAGATGCAATGGAATGCAATTGTTTTTCACGCATGGTATTCGGATTCAACCTCGAAGCTTAAACGTCTTACTACTCCACATATGGTTCCGGCTGATATCGTACCGTCACAGCACACAAGAGAATTTTTTTAGGGTGATGCGGTTCATAGGTACGTTGATGAAGTAATTGACATATCATGTCGGATGAAATATTCTGTTGGCATAACACCTGTATTTCATGAAGAGTCAGTTAGGCAGGATAATGAGGTGGATGATCGGGTTTTAGATCGCCCATCAGATCTTGAGGAACAAAATGTTGACTGCCTCGTAGAGGCTTCAGGTCTGGAGATGGTCACTTCGGTGTTATATTCTACTGCTGAGATGGGTGAGATAGCTCACGATATAAGTGTCGATGCTGCCGGAAGGGATGTAGTTGCGGTTGCAGCAAATGCTGATGATTTGTTAGGTACACAAACCGGTGGGGCTAATGTACTTTATTCTACTGTGGAAGTAGATGGCATACTGCGTGATTTGCGGGAGGCAGAGACAGGTTTTGAACCTGAATGTTTTGCGGGAAACGAAGCACCTATCTCAGCGACTGTCGTACATCATCCCTATTTGTTCCACTCTGACAGACCGCATTCCTACATGGCTGTCGTCCCTGAAAATCTCGGCTGCTCCATTGATTGTGGGGTACCCGATCCGGATTATCTAATCGTCTCATATGTCTTGTGCCGTAACAAGAGTATCTTCAAGGGTGTTTTAAGTCTGAGGATGCATGTATTGGATTACGTGTTTAACAAATCGTCCATATATAACAAACTGTAAGTCTACCGTATAAACTCATAACTCATTAAGAATTTTATTATACAGTAACTCTAATAAATATTCATGAAACACTAGTCAATATCTACTGTAACTCTAACAACTTTTAATGAAACTCCAACTGTCATTTATGAAACTTTATTCTATATACTGTAACTCTATTTATTATGAAACACTAACAACGTTTTATGAAACTCTAACTACAATTTATGAAACTTTAGTCTATATAGACTGTAACTCTATTTATTATGAAACTCTAACTAATTTTTATGAAACTCTAACTACAATTTATGAAACTTTAGTCTACACTGTAACTCTATTTATTATGATACTCTAACAACTTTTTATGAAACTCTAACTACAATTTATGAAACTTTATTCTATATATACTGTAACTCTATTAACTGTAACTCTAACTACAATTTATGAAACTTTATTCTACATATACTACTGTAACTCTATTTATTATTTATGAAACTCTATTCAATTTTAATTTATAATGTAACTCGAGCTTTGTTGTTTAGGGAACCTCTTGTATCTTACACTGGATTTCACTGCATTTCGCGTGACGACCTCTGGTCTTTGGAACCTGGATCTCAGGTCTTAAACAATGTCATTGACTGCTGGTGTATTTTACTCAACCACCTCATGCATGAAAACACTGCACCAGTCCCAACATCCCGATGTTTCTTTGGACTTAGCCACACTGTACGTGTGTAATTTTAACAAACTTTGATATTTCTCCCTACGGAATCCTTCTTGTTAATACTATTTGTGGTACAGGGTCCTGTACTGGAAATTTGGAAAGCGCATAAAAAAGGGGAAGTGGTTGATTTCAGTAAAGAAATATTCACTTCGTGGGATATGTGAATACAACAGCTGTAAAGAGTCGCCCCCGTGGCTACAACAGCTAAGAAAACACCAGTGGCTACAACAGCTGCCCATTCTAACTCCATCACAAGCTTATCTGCTGTAAAGAGTCGCCCCCGTGGTGGGGGAGACAGTTTGGGTTGCACAATCGATTGCGGGTTAGCCGATGTAGCAATCCTTCTGGTTGCAAAACCTTTACGCAACAACCAGTTATTATATAAGGACGTCACTTATTTACGGAAACACACAGCAGACTATTGTTTCGTCGACGACATTGATTGTAACCCTAGGTACGGTAACATTTCTCTGTATATCATCTCTATATTTGACCTCAACATTAATAATTTATAATTACAGGGAATGTCTAGCAGATTATGGACGGAATGCTTGACTAAATAGGGATGACATAATGTCAATGCTACCTGAGGTGAAAATGTCCTCAAATGTAATCGAATGCTGGTCGAAGCTGCTGAATAAGATAGAATCAGATGAATACGAAGTGCCCAGAATGGCTTTCTTTGGTATAAGGCATACGGTGAGCAATTCCTTGGCTAAAGTTGCATAATATCGTACTAAAGTTTCATAATATATGAATTAAAGTTACACAATTTCCTGTTGAAGTTAGAATTCAAACATTATTGTATATACTGTAACTCTATTTATGATGAAACTCTAACTACAATTTATGAAACTTTAGTCTATAATACTGTAATTCTATTTATTATGAAACTCTAACTACAATTTATGAAACTTTTTTCTATAATACTGTAACTCTATTTATTATGAAACACTAACTAGTTTTTATGAAACTCTAACTACAATTTATGAAACTTTAGTTTATATATACTGTAACTATATTTATTATGAAACTCTAATTACTTACTATGAAACTCTAACTACAATTTATGAAACTTTAGTCCATATATACTGTAACTCTATTTATTATGAAACTCTAACTACTTTTTCTGAAACTCTAACTACAATTTATGAAACTTTAGTCTATATATACTGTAACTCTATTAACTGTAACTGTAACTATAATTTATGAAACTTATTTGCTGTTAAGAGTTTTAAAGTTCCAATACTAACGTACTAAAGTTAAATTGATAATTAATATTATATATGCGGTCTCATTTTTAACGCCTAAAACGAATTTCGTAGTATGCGGTAATGCGCCTAAAGGACAGCAAAGATCAGTCAACCCCCAGCGATACCCAGATTGATAATCTTTTCATCATATGGGACATGTTTATCAAGGGATATGGTCGTTCATTTAACACGAACGCAGAACTCTTTTTCATACCAGTTAATGTCGACGATCATTATGCGTGTGTATGTATCAATTTCAAATCAAAGACTATTGATCTCCACGATAATCAATATTACCCGGCTTCCAAACAGTCCGACATCGTTGACGTGGCTATTATAATTGTGAGTTTGAATTTCTTTACTTTCCACTGCATTATATTATCAAATTTACAAATTCACTTCACAAATTTTGTTCATTTACCACCCTATAATAATGTATATGTAGGCCGAGGTGTTTAGCGACTACTTGGAGTCCAGGGGTCTGGGAAGGGCAGAAGAGGTCCCTATGTTTGAGAGACGTCAAATAAAATTAGCCTGGCAGGGTCCAAAAGCTAATATAGAGGAGTCCGGCGTATTCACCATGATGCATATGTTACTATATGAGGGTGCGCCGTTCAATAGCGAAGACTTGATGAGGAAGATCACCCGCCGTTATCTGGTAATCCAACTTGCTGCAACACTTGTACTGGCGGACATGAACAAAAACCGGAAAGATTTATTGGAGAAGGTGAATACAATTGTGGACGGAAAAGCTGATTTATGGAAAAAACTTTATGCTGCCAGGAAAGCGAACAAGATTACGTCCAAAAAATAACAATTAGATCACTTGATGAGTCCAATGGACTTTGTATTTCAACTTTCTTTTACTGTCTTCACATTATGGCTTACTCTTTATATATTTATTAAATTTTAATTTAAAATATGGGTACCTAAGTATTTTTATCATTTAACTCTATGTAGGTAACTATAAATCTGAAATCTAACTATATACAAGGTTGACCTTTGAAACTAATTAACGAAACTCTAACAGTAGGTTGTGAAACTATTGTAAATTGGAAATCTTTAAATTTCAATCTAGTAATTTCAATAGGAAATTATGTAGCTTTAGTTCGATATTATGGAACTTTGAAAGTGATTAATGAAACTCTAACAAGTATAGCTTTCTAACTTCAATATGAAACTGCTTAATGAAACTCTATCGCGTAGAGTGTGAAACTACATGCCCTTATATTTGAACTGTAGTCAATCATCTTGGAATGTTAGAATATTACCAGACATGTAACCAGTATAGCATTCTAACTTCAACAGTAAGTTGTGTAACTTTAATTCATATATTATGAAACTGTAGTAACTAGGAAGTTGAGTAACTTTGGTTAATATGTTTTGTAACTTTAGTAACTAGGAAACTGTGTAACTTTAATTCATTTTGTATGAAACTTTAGCACGTTATTATGCAACTTTAGTTACTATGAAACTGTGTAACTTTAATTCATTTGGTATGAAACTTTAGCACGATATTATGCAACTTTAGTAAAGAAGCGTCTTCTTTTAATATGTAACCAAGAAATTACGAAAATTTAAATGTCATTCCTGAACACGATATATACCTCAATCAAAGACTGTAACTATAACACAATGATGCAAAACACTAATCAATAAAAATGGAACTTTAAAAAGTATTTCCTGAATTAAACTTAAACAAGTACATACTGAATTACAATTCTAATTCTTCCTTGTACTAAACTAAAACATCCCAAAAATAAAATAAAAACATTTATCTAATCCTCTAACTCATCATCTTCATTTTCCTCTTCTTCCTCCTCTTCCTCTTCCTCTTCTTCTTCCTCTCCATCGTCAACATTTTGTGGAGGACGTTCCACAAAAGGATTAGGACAGTTACGTTTGTCATGATGTGCCATTTGCTTGCAGTTATTGCACATGCGTTTCGGCTTTCTTGCACATGCGACAGCCTTTGCCTTATTAGACAGCATCCTCTTTCCACTACCTTTGTTCTTCGAAATTTTCGGTGGCAGTATTGTAATCTCGTTATTTGTAGCACAACCAAGTAATTCTTCTAACTCTTGATGCTTGGTCATTGCCGGAACTGAAGGTAGGAGTTTTTCCCTAAACTCTTTTATCAGTTTGCAAAGGTCCTCAACATGTTCCTTCTCCCGTCCAATAAGTACACCCATTGTCTCGTGTACTTCTGACCACAATTTCGTCATTTCAATCTGCTTTTTGTCAATGATATCCACATCACCCACTCCTACACACCCCTTGTGATTGCTTTTTATATCACGCAAAGCATCCTTCGTCCACCTTTTAGCAAATGATGACTCGGGTATCTTCTCCAGCCCATTACCTAAGTAAATCCATAGAATATGCCTACATGGTACACCCCTTCTTTCAAATAACTTACATGTGCAGCTAATCTCTAACGTACCTGCATCAAATTGACACAACAATTACAGTTTAATAACTGTATATTCATACAATGCATGTCTAGTAATAATAATATTAGAGTTTCAGAAGATACGTGTTAGAGTTTCATTAATTAGTTGTAAAGTTCCATAATATTGTACTAAAGTTACATAACATATTAATTAAAGTTACATAACATATTAATTACAGTTACCCAACTTTCTGTTGAAGTTAGAACTTTATCGATATAATATGTAACTGTATTTAACAGTGTATGTAACTGTATTTAATTTTTAATCCAAATAAATAGTGGGTGTAACTGTATTACCTGGGTTGTACTGTACAATGAAGTTTCGATTTCTCAAAGCATCTTTCACCGTATTCAGCTCCATGTTGTTACTTTCCGAGAACCCTCTAGAAGTTAATGTGTTTGTCGAGCACTTGTACTCTTCTTGAAATTCCTCAAAAACCGCATGTGTGAATAACCTCGCTCCGTCACTCTCTAGAGCAGACTTACTGAACAACTGAGGCGCTGATTGTCGATTTTCGTTGTCAAGTCTCTTGTGTGTGTGTCTTTGCTGATCCATAGCACTTTCAAAGCGCATCCAGAATTCAACTAACGTACCACATTTGTGCTCGAACCGCTTAAAAAAACTGTTCTCACTTTCCGACCTTTGGGTAGTCCTCATGACAGCCCCTATTTTAAGATCTCTGCAGTGGGCCATCACCCACTGATTCCTTATATCATAGCTATCTTCAAACCAATCCCCCTTTCCAACTCCGTGTTCCTCCATGATTTCTACCCATCTACTATCAAAGTCGGAATGCTCTAGTTCTTCGTCCCAAACGATACTATTTAATTTCTTCAAGAAATCAGGGTAGTCCTTCCTCGCGGTCCCAAACTTGCTGGGTACCTTATTCATAATATGCCACATACAAAAACAGTTTCATAAATAATAAATAGAGTTACAGAATATATGGACTAAAGTTTCATAAATTGTAATTAGAGTTTCATAAAAACTAGTTAAAGTTACAGTATACACGACTCAACAAATTTGTGAACAACACACTCTAAATTGTAGTTAGAGTTTCATAAAAACTACTTAGAGTTACAATATACATGCTTAAAGAAAAAAAGAAAAATAATGCAAAACTACAACATACCTTATTCATAATATGCCACATACAAAAACGGTGCCTCGCTGTCTTGAAAACAAGTGGGAATGATTTAATAATACCCGGGTCTTGATCGGTAATTAAGTACTCTGGTTCCTTACCTCCCATTGCAATGAGAAACCGTTTGAACACCCAATTAAAAGACTCAAAATTCTCATTTGCAATAAGTGCGCCACAAAAAGTTACGGATCTCTTATGATTGTCCACACCTGTGAAGGGTGTGAAAACCATAGAGTATTTGTTTGTTGCGTAGGTGGGGTCGTATGAAACTGCATCGCCAAATACCTCGTAATTGGTCCTAGCAACACTGTCTGCCCAAATAGCACGACAAAGGCTATTATCTTCATCAACTTCATAATCAAAGTAGAAGTCGGGCCGCGTCTCGGCCATGCTCTTAAAATGATCAATGAAAAGCTACCCATCCCTTTCATGTATGAAACACTTTACATATCTTTGAAATTTTTTGAAGTCGTTTAAGCTGGCTCCAATATTCTCGAACCCATTCACATGCTCCTTACACATCCTGTAAGTCTTTGTCGCTCCTATTTTTAGCTGCAATGAAAACACAAAAAAAGGATGTTTTACCATAAATGTTGGACTCATCATCACTGTTGGCAAATGACTGATATAACAATAAAACAGTAAAACAATGTGTCCGGCAAATGACTACGAAACATTACAATCAAAATGCTATAATATATTAATGCAACTCACCCTTGAATTAGATACGATCATTGCCTTGTGATATTTCGATATGTTTTTTGACAACTTCTGAAACTCTCTGTCCTGTACTGAAACTAGTTCATGATTGTGTCCCTCTTGGAAGCGGTCAATCATCAAAATACCTTTTCTTGAAACTAACCTAACCCTAGCTTTGCAACCAATCCTCTTAATGTTTCTTTTCCTTTCCTGCGATCCGACTATGTCGTCTGTCCTTACAACGACCTTGTTCGGAAAACCCTCCCTATTGCACACCAGCATCTTCGACTTTATTGTCCCGTCGCGCCACTTCTTCGTCGTGTAACGTCGGACATCAAATCCGCAAGCAAGCGCATAAACCTTGTAAAACGATACAGCTTCCTCAACATCTTCGAACTCCAAGCCGATGAACGGTGTGAATTCCTCCTCCACCCTTCTACAGAATCCCTCCTCGTCTTCAGTTGATGCTGTATTATCGTCACATGTAACTTACACTTTAGATAATCAAGGATAGAAGTGTGTTGTTGACTGCTGTTGAGTCGTCTAAACTGTAACTCTAACTACTATTTATGAAACTCTAATTACAAATTATGAAACTCTAACTACTCTTTACGAAACTTTAGATAATCAATGATAGAAGTGTGTTGTTGACTGTTGTTGAACTGTAACTCTAACAACTGTTTATGAAACTCTAATTACAAATTCATTTGGTATGAAACTTTAGCACGATATTATGAAACTCTAACTACTATTTATGAAACTCTAATAACAAATTATGAAACCCTAACTACTATTTATGAAACTGTAAATAATCAAGGATAGAACTGTGTGTTGATTGTTGTTGAGTCGTCTAAATTGTAACTCTAACTACTAATTATGAAACTCTAACTACAAATTATGAAACTTTAGTCTAAATGAAACTTTAAAGGTAACTTTTAGACATATACATGTAACTTTAACATTTTATAATGAAACTTTGAATTTTTGTAACTGAAATTTTTGAAATTTGAACTAGACTGACTTTTCATTTCAACAGTGACTTATGTAACTATAATTTATCTTCACGTAACTTTAATCAATAAAGGATATAACTCTAAGTACTATTTATGAAACTGTAACTCTAACAACTATTTATGAAACTCTAACTACAAATTATGAAACTTTATTCTATATGAAACTTTAGTCTATAGCAAACAAGGAAATTAAACCGACGTCATTATACGATCCATACTACTGCAACTAATTTATTCATCTACAACTTCAACCAGTTGCTTATACATAAAGAAATTTATCATCATCTATACCTAGATTCATTCATCATCAAATTTATCCAGTTAATAATTATCGTTCATGATGCAAAAATTTAAACCTGGTAACCCATACACAAATTTAAAAAATGAAACAAGTTCATTCTTCTTAAAACCATAGAAATAATTACCCACACAGTTTCGTCAACAATAAAACGATTATATTGTAAAAAAAAACAATATAACAAATCTTAATTAAGAATCAAAAAATTACCATTGTTGAGCAGTATAATCTGCATGTGAGCCATAACAGCTCCTTTGTGATGAAGTATAAGGCTACGAAAGACGACGACCTTCAGTTGAGAGAAAAAAAGATAAGGATGTTTAACTTTAGAGAGAGAAGTAGGTTGATTAAATGGAAAAAATTGAGTGATAAAAATGGAAAAGAATGAGTGAGTCGGGGTAAAAAATAAGGGGAAGATGAAGCATTTTTTTGTTTTCACGTACAACACTAATCAATGAGATTCTAATTATTGTGAATTTGTCAGTATTGGGAGGACAAAAAGTAGACTGCATGTAATTAATATCTAATTTCACTCTTTAATTACAAAAAACTATACTTTAATCACAACCATCCATTTCATTTAATCTAATGGTTAGAATTAGGACTTAAGGACTCAATTATGAAGGTGGACTCATTATAACTTGCCTCTATATATATATATATATATATATATATATATAGAATTGGGATCCAGTGAGAACCACTAAGATAATGAGAACCGTGAGAACTCCGCCTTACGAAATTTATTTTTAAAAAATAAGGACATTTTTGGGTTCGGCGTAGAATTTTATGGCTAGATAACATATCTCTTGGTCGAAAAATTATACTTTACTGACGGAAATTGAGACGAAATACGATTTATTAATTTTCATGCATCTAGTAGTCAGTTTCATGCATCTAACAATTTTCATGCACATGGTGCTCATTTTAATGCATATATAACCCGTTATTTTCATGCACCTAGTAACTGTTTTCATGCATGTAAAAATTTTCGTGCACCTAGTGCTCGTTTTCACGCACTTAATGTAACTTTAGTTTACAAATTGAGTTTATGTACATTACGTACATATTTTTCTAATATAATCAATAAATTTTGTTTAGTTACTGCAAGTATTTTGCTTTTATAAACTATACTAATGGTAAATTATCCAACAAAACTTTCGAAACAAGATTTGGTGGAGATTTAGTGAGGGTTCTCACGGTTCTCATTATGTTAGTGGTTCTCACCGGATCCTGACCCTATATATATATATATATATATATATAGAGAGAGAGAGAGAGAGAGAGAGAGAGACAGAGACAGAGAGAAAGGATCATGTAAGTCCTCTTAGGAAAGGTGAGTCCATAAGTCCTCTTATAGGCCCTTCGATCTTGGAGATGGATGACTGAGATTGAAGCTCTCAAAAATGGATTAGTGGGCTAATTTTTCACTCTCTCTCATCTTTATTAATTAACCACTAATCCCATCTTAATTCAATATATAAGACTTTCCACTCAACCACTTCTCTCTCATCCCACATAATTTCATTTCTCCATCTCTCTCAAAAACCCAAAAAAATCAAAACCCACAAAAATCAAAACCCAAACAATTCAAAACCCAAAAAATTCAAAAACCCAAAAAATTCATAAACATTCATCACCTTCTTTCATCTCCCACCACCGGCCGCCGGCACCGGCCACCACCGGCCGCCGGCACCGACCACCACCGGCCAAAAAAATTTTTTTTTTTTTTTCAAATCTACTTCTTTCCGCTTCGTCTCCACCACACATGTTCCTCGCCGTGCCTCCTTCTCGCCGCCCTCTCCTGCCGCCTTTTCTCTTCTTCTTCTTCTTTTCTCTTTTCTTTTTTTCTTTTTTCAGATATGCACCATTCTTTTTAGATCTTGTTTTTTTCTTTTTTTCTTATCTCTTCTTTCATGTCGTCGCTTCACCACCCTTCTTTTTTTTTTGAATCTATGTTTTTATTTTTTAGATCTCGTTTTTATATTTCAAATTTTTTATGTTTGTTACTTTTTTGTGGTTAGTAGTGTTGTTTTACTGAAGTTTCACATAAAATGACTGAAGTTTCACATAAAATGACTGAAGTTACACTTTTATTAACTGAAGTTACAAATGACTGAAGTTACACATTTTTTTTACTGAAGTTTCACATAAAATGACTGAAGTTTCACATAAAATGACTGAAGTTACACTTTTATTAACTGAAGTTACAAATGACTGAAGTTACACATTTTTTTCACTGAAGTTACACATTTTTTCACTGAAGTTACACATTTTTTTCACTGAAATTTTTTCCTGAATACATGTTTTTATTTTTTAGATCTCGTTTTTATTTTTATGTTACACATTACTTTTTCAGATCTAAAACCACAAGTTTTTTTGTGGTTATTGGTGTTGTTTCACTGAATTTTCACATATAATGACTGAAGTTTCACTTTTAGTAACTAAAGTTACTCATATAAAGACTGAAGTTACACTTTGCTTAAGTTACACATTTATATGTTTTATATGTTTTTGCTTAAGTTATACATTTCACATTTATATTTTATATGTTTTAAGTTACACAATATGATTTTGCTTAAGTTATACTATTATGTTTTGATTTTAGTATGATTGATGGTGTTTTTGGACTGAAGTTACACTATTTTGGACTGAAGTTACACTAATAATGACTAAAGATAACATGTCTTAAAATTAAATTATTAAAAATTGAAGTTACACTTTTAAGGACTGAAGTTACACTTTTAGGAACTGAAGTTACACTATTAAGATACTGAAGTGATACTATTAAGAGATTGAAGTTATGCTTGAAGTTGTACAATTAAGAACTGAAGTTATATTAGTAAAGACTAAAGTTACCAAAATATGCCTTAAAGTTAAATCAATTTAAATTAAAATTTTCAAATGGCTAAAGTTACCTAAACATGTTTTAAAGTTACATACACATGTCTTAAAATTAAAGTTACACAAATACGGTTTGAAGTTACACTTGTAAAGACTGGAGTTACACTCATAAAAAGGTTCAAATCATATAAATTGTCTAAAGTTACAAAAATTCAAATTTGTACCGTCGAAATCATATTTTAGCTTGAAGTAACACAAATAATGGTTGAAGTTACAATCAGAAAAGGCTAAAATCACATAAAATTTTCTTAAAGTTACATAAATTCAAATTTATTTAGTCGAAATCACATTTTAGCTTGAAGTTACACAAATAATGTTTGAAGTTACACTCGTAGTGACTGAAGTTACACTCATAAAAAGGCTAAAACCACATAAACTTGTCTTGAAGTTTCATAAATTCAAATTTATGTAGTCGAAATCACATTTTAGTTTGAAGTTACATAAATAATGGTTGGAGTGACACTCGTAATGACTGAAGTTACACTCATAAAAAGTCTAAAATCACATAAACTTGTCTTGAAGTTTCATAAATTCAAATTTATATAGTCGAAATCACATTTTAATTTGAAGTTCACAAATATGGGCTGAAGTTACACTCACAAATCTCAGAAATTCAAAAGTGCTCAAAAGTGATTAACTAAAGGCTAGAGAGAGAAAGTTAATTAATTAGTGCATAGGTAAATGATTAGTGTTAAGTGTGTTTTTGTCTCTACAATCTCATCCATCCATCTCCCTCATCCAATGGCTAGGATGAGGACTCATGGACTCAACAAAAATGGTGGACTCATAAGAACCTATCTCTCTGTAAAGTATTGAAATAATTGTATTTCTTATTATTGATATCAAAAGAGTACAAGGGGTACAATGTTTATATAGGACTACAAGAAGGATCTAGAATACACAAGTTTCCTAATTGTGATATGAACGGAATAAGGAAAATACAAAGTAATGGAAATATTAACAAATAAGTAAAGACAAGATTATGGTAAACGAATATTAGGAAATATTCTTAACACGCTCCCGCAAGACGGACGACCCGAAGGCAAGACCGATCTTGGAAAGTAACAAGGTGAACCGAGGACGATGTAGCGGTTTGGTGAGGACATCGGCAAGCTGATCATCGCCCGAAATGTGTTGAACGCGAAGTTGTCCATTGGTGACAAGGTCACGAACAAAGTGAAAAGCAAGAGCCAAGTGTTTCATCCTAGAATGAAAGACGGGGTTAGCGGAATAATGCGTGACACTTAGATTATCACAGTAGATAACCGGTGTTGGTAAATTTGTGAGACCAAGTTCGAGAAGAAGAGAGCGAAGCCAAGTAAGCTCAGCGGTGGTGGTGGCAACGGCACGGAACTCAGCTTCGGTGGAAGACCGGGCAATGGCACGCTGCTTTTTAGAGGACCAAGATAGAGCATTACGCCCCAGGTAGGTTACAAAACCGGTGGTAGAGCAGTAGGAGTCACGGTCGCCAGCCCAATCCGCATCACAAAAGGCATGAAGACGGATAGGGGAAGCACGAAAGAGCTGAAACCCAACATGAGGAGTTCCATTTAAGTATCGTAACAAGCGTTTTAGAGCTCCCCAATGAAGTTCAGTCGGTTTATGCATGAATTGAGCAAGTTTATTTACCGTAAATGCAATGTCGGGACGGGTAAAGGACAAGTATTGTAGGCTAACAAGGAGAGCTCGGTAGTCGGTGATGTTGGTGATGTCAGGACTGCCATCACTGTGCAAGGGAGGTTGGACAGCCACGGGTGTGGGGGCCGTCTTAGCCTCGTGCATGTGGTGTTGGTGCAATAAATCATGGATATATTTCGATTGTGTCAAAAGTAGACCTTGGGGATTGGGGGTGACTTCGACACCTAAAAAATACGAGAGAGTGCCTAAATCTTTGAGAGCAAAGCGTGTGGCGAGATACTCGACAAAGGTAGAGACATGACTCGGGTTAGGACCTATGACAATAATGTCATCGACATAGACAAGTAAGTAAAGGGTGAGTGATGGTGTCGTGCAAATAAATAATGAGGGGTCAGCAAGTGAGGCTGTGAAGCCGGTTTGAACTAGGTGAAGCTTCAGTGTCGTGTACCAGGCACGAGGAGCTTGTTTGAGACCGTATATGGGCTTGGTAAGCTTGCACACGTGCGTAGGGTGTTCGGGGCCAGTGAAACCCGGTGATTGTGACATGTAGACAGTTTCAGTGAGCGTACCTTGAAGAAAAGCATTATTAATGTCAAGTTGACGAAAGGACCAACCACGAACAAGAGCAAGAGACAATAAGGTGAGAACGGTTGTCGGTTTGACAACGGGACTAAACGTTTCAGAGTAATCAACTCCGGGACGTTGGTGAAAACCCTTGGCAACCAAGCGCGCCTTGTATTTATCAATGGTGTTGTCGGGATTGTATTTGATGCGATAGATCCATTTGCATCCTATGACGTTGTAGGATGAGTGGGGTTGGACAAGAGTCCAAGTTTCGTTCTTTTGAAGGGCTCCAAATTCAGCGAGCATAGCATCGCGCCATAATGGGTCGACTAAAGCTTGTTTAGTGGTGTTGGGTAGGCGAGATGAGGGAAAAAGTGTTGCAAGCTTGGCATATTTGGGATTGGGGCAGCGGATGTTGTTAGACAGGCGGGTGATGTGCTTGGGTGGTGGGGGAGGTGGAGGAGGGGGTGGTGGTGGAGGGGAGGGGGAAACAAGGGCAGTGCGAGGGAGCGAGGGAGGAGGTGTTGGGGAGGCAGAGGGGGCGGGTGCAGGGGAAACAGGGGAAGCACGTGAAACAGGGGAGGGGGTCTGTCGAGGTGAGGCAGGAGGTATGGTGTGGGGGGTGCGGGGAGGCGAGGGCGGAGCAGTGGTGTGTGGAGGTGGTGGGGCAGCGGAAGAGAGGATGTCATGGAACCAGTCATGACGGGTGAGGGAGGGTGGTGGTGGTGAATTGGGTGGAAGGAGGTTTGGGTACGGAAAGGTGTGTTCGACAAATTTAACATGACGAGAAACATAAACTTTGTGGGTGTGGGGATCGAGACAATGGTATGCACTTTGGGTGGGGGAATATCCTAAAAAGACACACGGTTTTGAGCGAGGGTCGAGTTTGTTGGTAGTGTAGGGACGAAGCCATGGATAACAAAGACATCCAAAGCTTCGGAGTTTGGTGTAATTCGGAGGTTGCCCGAATAGTTTGAGGAAGGGTGAGTCGTTAGCAAGGGTTGGAGTAGGTAAGCGATTGATGAGATAAGTCGCGGTTGTGAAGGCATGGGGCCAAAGAGTGGCGGGAAGACGGGCATGGGTAAGAAGGGCAAGGCCGGTTTCGACAATATGACGATGTCGTCTTTCTGCAAATCCATTTAACTCGGGTGTGTGAGGAGGTGTGGTGAGATGGCTTATGCCGTGGTCATTAAGCGTGTGAGCCATCTTCGTGTATTCCCCCCCGTTGTCGGAAAAGAGTTGTAAGATGGGTCGATTAAAATATTTTTCAACGAGTTTGCGAAAACGAATGAAAACGGTGGTGGCATCAGATTTTAGTTTCAACAGATAAAGCCAAACATATTTAGGAAAGTGATCCACAAAAATAATGTAATATTTAAACAAATCATACGAGACAATAGAAGATGACCATACATCCGTAAAAATTAAATCTAATGGGGCTTTGGAAAGTAAAGTAGAAGACAAAAATTCGAGTTTGTGACTCTTGTGGACATGACAAGAGTTACAATAATCTAAAGATGAAGTACTAGTTTTTATTGAAAAAGCTGAATTTAAATAGCGGAGTATCTTCGACGAGGGATGTCCAAGACGATGATGCCAAGCTAGGTTGTTGGATAGAGTGCTCATGTGTGCGGCCGTGTGAGGAGGGTGCCATTCATAGACGCCACCTTTTGACGGTCCGCTTAGAAGAATCCTAGTCGTGAGACGGTCCTTTATAAAAAAATGAGTGTGTGAGAATTCAAAATAAGCATTGTTATCAAGGCAAAATTGAGAGACCGATAAAATATTGCGAGAAACGGTGGGAACAAAAAGAACGTTATTGAAACTAAGCTTGGAAGCGGTGGAAAGAGTGACATGAAACGAACCTATGTGAGATATGGGAAGGGCCGAGCCATCTTCAATGATGAGTTCATCGCTCCCGTCGTATGGGTTGTGAAGAGCGAGGTTGTCGAGATCGTTGGTAATGTGGTGAGTGGCTCCACTATCAACGAGCCAAGGACGAGAGGCGGGAGTGGTGGCAGTGGGGATGGTGGCCGAGTGAGCTTGGGGTTGGGACGAGCGGGAATGGGTGTTGTTTGGAGTGAAGGCATTGGATTGTGGAAACACGACATTGGGATAGTCGCGTTTGAATTTGTAGCAAGTGGAGATGACATGGCCGGTTGCGCGGCAGTATTGACACTTGCCTTTGAAGGGGGCAGGGGTGTAGGTGTCATTGTTGGGTTGGGTGGAGTTGTTGGTGGTACGGGAGGTGTTGGAGGTGTAGTTACGGGAGGCGGCACGGCTGGTAGAGGCGGCATGAGCGGAGGCAGGAAAGGGTGCGGGTGTGGTGAGGTGTTGTTGGGTGAGTTCGAAGTTGATGAGTTTCTCATGAAGAACCTCAAAGGAGATGGGGTCGTCACGGGCATTGACCGCATCGATGAGGGGTTTGTACGAGGTGTAGTCAAGACCACGGATGATATGAGCAATGATATCTTCCGAGTCCATGGGTTTGCCAAGGATGGCGAGTTTGTCAGTGCACGATTTTATGTTGTGCATATAGTCGGAGACGGTTTGATCAGTGGTTTTGGAGATTGATTTGAGTCGGTCTTTCACTTGAAGAATGTGACCGCGAGACGATTTGGCATAGGTGTTGGTAAGGGTGGTCCAAACGTCATGAGAGGTTGGGGCACGCATAACAATTGCGTGAGTTTCGGGTGAAAGAGTGCCAAGGATGGCTCCCTTAATGAGTTGATCTTGGCGTTTCCAAGTCATGAAGGCCGGGTTGGGGGCAGTGGCGGTTTTGTCAGTGTCGGTGGGTTTGGCAATAGTTTCGGTGGGACACGGGTGAGACCCATCGAGGTATTTCAGTAAATCGTAGCCAAAAAGAAAAGACGAAACTTGGTCTTGCCATTGCATAAATGTCAATGGAGTTAGTTTGTGTATCATCGATAAATTCACAAGATAAAGTGGGGAGGTTGGTTCGTGAGCGTTGACAATGGTGCTCGACGGACTCGACATGGTGGCCGAGGGTGATGAAGAACGAAGGATTTTCGTGGTTGGTTTTGAGAAGAGTTTTAGGGTTTAGGATCGGGAAATTTCTGATACCATGTAAAGTATTGAAATAATTGTATTTCTTATTATTGATATCAAAAGAGTACAAGGGGTACAATGTTTATATAGGACTACAAGAAGGATCTAGAATACACAAGTTTCCTAATTGTGATTTGAACGGAATAAGGAAAATACAAAGTAATGGAAATATTAACAAATAAGTAAAGACAAGATTATGGTAAACGAATATTAGGAAATATTCTTAACACACTCTCTCTCTCTCTCTCTCTCTATATATATATATATATATATATATATATATATATAGTGAGTAAGGATCAATTGAGTCCTCCTATATGTGTGAAGTCCTTGAGTCTTCATCCTATCCATTAAATTTGTGAGATTAAGGGTTGAGATGTGTTGTAAAAATGACATCCAACATGTGCCAATTTGATGTGATAATTTACCTCTCTCCTTAGCCACTCATAGCCTCACTTCCCTATACACTATCTCACCTATAATTATTCCCTCCATCTCTCCTCAAATCAGATTTTAATACAAAAAATCTGATTTGTCTCCCCAACCCATTATCCCTCATTTTCTACTCTCTCATTTCACCATCTTCTTCATTAATTTCGTTACATTATGTGCATTCACTTGAAGTTTTACAAGTTTTGAATATAAATTTTGTAAGTAAATTTTTTATTAGTGTAAACTTTCTTACTTGTTATTTTATATGTGTAATTTCTGGATTTGTTTCGTGTGTTTTAAAATTTCCGCGTAAAATAGAAGCGGTTTTATAAAAAGCTTATAAAGTCTTCATCCGGACTCTGATTAAGGCGAAACAAAAGCCTAACTTTATTATTTTTTGAGCCCGTTGCAATGGTGATATTTTTGTATACCATTGATTTTTCAAATTATACATTACTGCTCATTTGTGCTCGAAAACTCGGTTGATTTTTGTTTAAATTACTTTTTAATTATTATTTTTAATCATATCTACGTTTTAAATTTTTTAATTGCAATTTTTTAATGACGATAGATATGATTATGATGAAGATGATGAGAAACATGACCGTAAACTACAAGTAGATTTTGTGTAACTTCATTTTAATGACTGTAACTTTAAGTTTTAAAGAGTATAATTTTAAATGAATAGAGTGTAACTTTAACTAATATATATTATAACTTCAGTTTTTAAAAATGTAACTTGAGAATAGAGTTTATATAACTTCATTTTAAAGAGTGTAACGACTTTAATATTTTGGGTGTGTTACCGTAATGTACAAGTTTTGTAACTGTAACGGACAAGTTGTGTAACTGTAAAATTGATTAAGTAATTTTAATTTTCATTATGTCCAGTAAAAGAGTCGTCCATTTTAATTATGTTCTAATATAACTTCAATGTGCATCTTGTGTAACTTTGATGAATAATAAGCGTTACTGAATAAACGAGTTGTGTAACTGTGATGAACAATGAGTGTGATTGTAATGAACAATGAGTTTGACAGTAATGAACAGGTGTAGAGTGGATATGACTCAAGAACTCTATGTATATGTAAGGGCTGTAACATTTATTCTAATATTGTAAAGTTGATGTGACTCATTGTTTACATATATTAGAATGTAAATTCAGTTATACATATTACACTCATTGTTCATCATAGGATTTTTACAAGAATGTAAATTCTGAATAAATTTTGTATAATTTCGCTTTTAAAGAGTGTAACAACAATGTTTTGGGGTTGTAACTGTAACGAACAAGTTGTGTAACTATAATGGACAAGCTGTGTAACCTTAAAATTAATTTAAAATAACTATTATTTTTATTATGTTTAATAAAATAGTCGTCCCTTTTAATTATATTTACTGTAACTTCAATTAACATGTTGTGTAACTTTAACAATTAATAGTGTTACTGTAATGAACAATCAGTGTAACTTCAAGTCTAATGTAATGAACAATTAATAGTGTTACTGTAATGGACAATTAATAGTGTTACCGTAATGAACAATCAGTGTTACTTTAATTAACAAACAGTGTAACTTCAAGTCTAGTTTGTGTAACTTTAATTAACAATCAATGTAACTTCAAGCCATATATGATGTAATTTCAAATAAACGTCAAATTATACTTATAACTTCAATTATATGAGTAACTTTAAATATATGAGTAAATTAAATAATTAATTAGAAGTAGATATGATTTAACTTCAAACAAAATCGATTATTACTGAAATTTTAAAAACCTCAATAATATATGAAAATACCACCATTGCGACGGGCTCGAAAAAATAATAATTTTAGGCTTTTGTTTCGCCTTAATCGGAGTCCGGATGAAGATTTACGTAGCCTTTTATGTTGGTGCTTTGATTTTATGCGGATTTAGTGTGACATGATGAGATGAAAGAGAAAATGTGATTTGTCCTTTGCAATGTCAGAGTGTTAGCCTGCCCACACTCTCTCTCTTCCTATTACATTTTCCTTTTTTTCTTTAGCCTATAAAGACCCTACATTCTCTTACAATCTAAACCATTGATCTTATTCATCTAATGGTTGTAGTAAGGACTTAAGAACTCTATAGATATTAAGGGCTCAAAAGAATTTGACTTTATATATATATATATATATATAGAAAGGATCAAGAGAGTCCATCCCAAAAGAGTGAGTCCATGAGTCCTATTAGAGGCCATTGGATCTTGGAAATGAAGGGGAAGGGTTGAGATGAAAACAAGAAAATGGTCATTAGTGGGTGTTTAATCCACTTCTCTCACATCCTCACTAATCAAACCCACTAATACATCTATCCATTTAACCTACTTTTCCCCCCCAATTCAATTCATTCAAAACAATCTCTTCTTCTCTCTAAAAAATACTCCTCCTTCTCTCTAAAACACCCTCCTCTATTCTCTCTAAATTCAAACCAACCATCAAAACCAACAAAAACAAAAAACCTAGATCTAAAAAAAAAACTCCTCATCTTCCTCACAACGGCCTCCGTCGACCACTACACCGCCGGCCTCCGTCGACCACCACACATCCGGCCATCCCCTCTCTTATTCCACCGTCCCCTGTCACCCCTGTCACCACTCTCTTCTTCCACCGTCCCCTCACCACACCTACGGCCCCTGTCACCTGCACCACCACCCGCGACCCTCCTCCCTTCTCTCCTCTCCAACGCCGTCCGTCCTCTCTTCTCCACTTGCGGCGGCCCTCTCCTCCTCTCCACCGACCTCCGGCCCTCCTCTGTCCACCACGGACAGCCGCGGCCCTCCTCCCTTCTTCCACCTCCCTCCTCCTTCTCCTTTCTCAGATTTGTTTTGCTTGTTTACCAAACAAGCTTTTGTTTACTGAAGTAGCTTTTGTTTTGTTTAGTTTTTTTTTTTTTCATTTTTTTAGATCTAATAAAAAGGTTTCAAATGTTAATGACGTCTACTAAAGTAACACATATTGTGTACTAAAGTAACACATATTGTATATTAAAGTAACACAAATTCTCTGTTAAAGTTACACGACTTATTTTTTAAAGTCACATATATTTTATATTAAAGTCAGTTATTTATTAAAGTCACATATATTTCAGATATTCTTTCTATATTTATTTTTTTGGTTGTTTTTTAATTTTGTTATTTCTTATAGTTTGTTATGTTTAGATCTGATTTTTTTGAGTTACACTTTTAAGGCTTGAAGTTACACTTTTAAGACTTGAAGTTACACTTTTAAGGCTTAAAGTTACACTTATAAGCCTTGAAGTGACACTTATAAGCCTTGAAGTGACACTATTAAGCCTTGAAGTGACACTATTAAGCCTTAAAGTTACACTTTTAAATAATAAAGTTACATTATTAAAAACTGAGTTTTTATGTTTTTATTTTTTAGATCTCATTATTATTTTTCAAGTTTTTTATGTTTATTACTTTTTCGGATCTAAAAAACCATATAGTAACTGAAGTTTCACATATAGTAACTGAAGTTTCACATATATGTTTATTATTTTTCGGATCTAAAAAACCATATAGTAACTGAAGTTTCACATATAGTAACTGAAGTTTCACATATAGTAACTGAAGTTTCACATATAGTAACTGAAGTTTCTAACTGAAGTTTCACTTTTAGTAACTGAAGTTACACATTTTTTTATCTTTTATGTTTATTTTTTTCAAATTTGTTATGTTTTTATTTATTTATTTTAAATCCAGATCTAAAGTTACATTATTTTAGACTAAAGTTATACAATTAAGAGTTATATAACTGAAGTTACATAGTTAAGGACTGAAGTTACATAGTTAAGGACTGAAGTTACATTAGTTTGGACTGAAGTTACACGAGGAAAGACTAAAGCGACTGAAGTTATACATTAGTTTGGACTGAAGTTACATTAGTTTGGACTGAAGTTACACGAGGAAAGACTAAAGCATAAAGATCCACTATAAATTCAAATTTATGTTGTCGAAATCAAATTTTAGTTTGAAGTTACATAAATAATGGTTGAAGTGACACTCGTAATGATTGAAGTTACACTCTTAAAAAGGCTAAAATCACTTAAATTTGTCTTGAAGTTTCATAAATTTGAATTTATGTAGTCGAAATCACATTTTTGGTTTGAAGTTACACAAATAATGATTGAAGTTACACTCGTAATGATTGAAGTGACACTAATAAAAAGGTTAAAATCACATAAACTTGTCTTGAAGTTTCAAAAATTCAAATTTATGTAGTCGAAATCACATTTTAGTTTGAAGTTACATAAATAATGGTTGAAGTTACACTCGTAATGACTGAAGTTACACTCATAAAAAGTCTAAAATCACATAAACTTGTCTTGAAGTTTCATAAATTCAAATTTATATAGTCGAAATCACATTTTTGTTTAAAGTTTCACAAACAGGGGCTGAAGTTACACTCATAAATCTCAGATACTTAAAAGTGCTCAAAAGTGATTAACTAAAGGCTAGACAGAGAGAGTTAATTAATTAGTGCATAGGTAATTGATTAGTGTTAAGTGTGCTTTTGTCTCTACAATCTCATCCATCCATCTTCCTCATCCAATGGCTAGGATGAGGACTCATGGACTCAACAAAAATGGTGGACTCATAAGAACCTATATATATATATATAGAATTAGGATCCGGTGAGAACCACTAAGATAATGAGAACCGTGAGAACTCCGCCTTACGAAATTAATTTTTAAAAAATTAGGACATTTTTGGGTTCGGCGTAGGATTTTATGGCTAGATAACATACATCTTGGTAAAAAAAAAAAGTAATTTACCGACGGAAATTGAGGTGAAATAAGATTTATTAATTTTCATGCACCTAGTTGTCAGTTTCATGCATCTAACAATTTTTATGCACCTGGTGCTCATTTTAATGCATCTAGAGTCCGTTATTTTCATGCACCTAGTAATTGTTTTCATGCATGTAGAAATTTTCGTGCACCTAGTACTCGTTTTCACGCATTTAGAGTAATTTTAGTGTACAAATTGAATTTATGTACATTAAGTACATATTTTTTGATATAATCAATAAATTTTGTTTAGTTACTGCAAGTATTTTGCTTGAATAAACTAAACTAATGGTAAATGATCCAACAAAACTTTCGAAACAAGATTTGGTGGAGATTTAGTGAGGGTTCTCACGGTTCTCATTATGTTAGTGGTTCTCACCGGATCCTGACCCTATATATATATATATATATATATATATATATATATATATATATATAGGGTAGAGATCATGTAAGTCCACCTTCATTTGTTGAGTCCATGAGTCCTCATCCAAGCCATTGGTTCAAGAGGATGAGGGGCTGAGATTAAAACAAAATGAAAGGCCAAGATTGTGAGAAACACCCAATCCAATCCTCATCAAACCCTAATACAAATACTCTTCCATCCATTCATTTTTCTCATTTTCAAATCTACCCACTCTCTCTCTACCTCCCTTCTCTCTCATAATTCTCACAAAATAAAACCAAAAAAATAAAACTTCAAAAATTACTCTCCTTTCTTCCTCACCCACCACCACCCTTCTCCTCCGTCGGCTAGCCCCACCGCCGGCATCTCCCGCTCCCACCGCCGGCATCTCCAGCTCCCACCGCCGTCCATCTCCACTACCGTCATCTCCCTCTCCGCCACTCTTCTATCCGCCACCACCACCACAACACCTCCCCCTTTCACTCACTCACCATCCCGACCACCACCCCATTCCCTCTGCCGCCACCACCGCACTCTCTCTACCGCCACCACCCCACTCCTTCTGCCGCTACCCCCACCACTTCACCCCTCTGCCGCCTACTACCGCCACCATAATTTTCTTTCTTTCTTTTCATTTCATGGAAGCGTTTTTCCTCTTTTCTTTTTCTTTTTTTTTCTTTTGAGCTTTTAATTTCATTTTTCATTTTTCATCGTTCTTTCAAAGCTCTTTTTTTTTCTTTCTCTTTCACATCAAAATCCGGGAATCAGTAATCCCGAGACAAGTTCACACCAAATGGTGGCATTATCAGAACATCGCAAAAGCATAGAACACCCCTACACATATAGTTGGTTACTAGCTCAACAAGGGTAGGCAAAATTATAATGTAGCTAGAGAAAGAAGGGTGTTTTTGCGAAAGGTGAACAAGAGATTGAATGGCTTCAAAATGTAGATCATGATAGTAATACTTATAGAAAATGGAATAAAAACCATACTTATGCGTTTTGATGTAACACAGACTATAAGGAGAAACTACTCACTCCTAAACTGGGATCGGGTTCAGATGTACCGACCACTGGAGGCTCTACCTTACAATATGAGTAGCTTGCCAAAGTCAAGATCAAGCTTAATTAAGTCCAAATGCAATTTCTTACCTATTGTGTACAAGACATCCCCATGAATGCATAATTCCTCAAAATATAACGAAACATCAGCTTATAAAAACTATAAAATGAGAAATGTAAGATGGAAATGACCTTTTCTTTTTGTCTTTTTGATTTTTCGATTTTTTTTTTTTTTTTAAAAAACTAAAAATAAACTAAGAAAACTAAAAGAAAATAAACTAAAAAGAAAACTAAAAATCTAAATGCAATCCTAAATGCAGTTCCTAAATGCAAATCCTCCCCCAAGCTAAAACTTCACATTGTCCTCAATGTGCAGGCAATTATAACAGAATCAATCCGAGAAACGGCTGATAGCACATGGAACAGAGAAACGATTTGAAATTCTAATGGGAAAAGGGGCTTTAAAAAGAAAACTAAAAATGTGAAAAATAAAGAAAAGAAATGAAATTCTTACAAAATGGCTAGCCTCCCCCAAGCTAGTATTAACAAGGGGAGCTCATCATCTCATCCCAAAGGCCACCAGCTACGGCCTCTCCTCTCAGAAGGAGGTGGCTCGGGTGCGGATCCAGAAGCATCTGCATAGTAGGTATCATCTGCAGAATGATAACTACCACGAGAAGGAAAGATCCCGGTTGGGTTGCTGGCTCCAAAGGTCTGATACTCTTCCACCTGGTGATCAGGAAAATCACCTCCATACCCTCCAAACCTCTCGACGCCATAATCGGTTCCACAATAATCAGGTCCGGTTCGCGGCACACCTGCACCATAAGCAGCACCATACCTCCCTTCGGGCCAAGTATAAAAAGACGGGTGGGGGCCCTCGGGTCTAATCACACCTTGCCTAGGAAAGTGGTCATATATGGGGTGCAAAGCAAGCTGCTGGTCGGACTGAATTCTATTGACGAACAAGGTTAAAGCTTCAAACATGGCGGCTACTTCGCCCTCAGCATGGGTCGAGTGAGAGGATGATCCAACCTCAGGGCGGCTGGATCTAAGCTGAACAGGGGGGTCAATGGGGGTAATATCCCCAACAGGAAGGTAGTAAGTGGGTCGGGGTAAGATAGCCTCACCCTCTTGAAGTGGAGGTCGCTGCCGAAGAAATGGAATTTGCTCTACCTCGGCGGTCAACTTGACCGAATCACGGCCAATATCCTCCAAATCATATGGGGGTGAGAAGCACGAAACCAGTTGAGCTGAACAAAGTATTCATAATCTAACCCATTTCCCATCTCGGTGGGAGGTGTAGTCAATGCCTGAAGGTCGGTGGTGGCTTGGTTAACGCCACAAACTCGCATAGCTAGGTGAGTGATAAGACCTCCATAGACAATGGCAGTGTTCTTGGGATTAATAGCTTTGGTCAACTGAACAGCAAAATGATACGGTACACTAACAGACCACGGTTCATCACCATTTACATTCAAAAATCCTCCTAACATTTCTAACTCTACTCGTCTCACCAATTGAGGCTCAGCACGACCCAAAAAGGTCCATCCCATGAATCTTTGCCAGATTCTAATGGCGGGATGATGGATATGTTGGTGTGGGACATGGTCCCAACGAGAGACTGGGTAAGTCGAAATAGCACTCCAAAGGAGGCTAACATCAAAGCCTTCCGGAGGAGAGATAACAGTGTTTTCAGTGGTAAGACCAAAATATCTAGCAAAGTTCTCCAAGTTCATACTATAATCATCATTAAACAAGCGAAATCGAACTTGAGGCATAGTGTTTCTATTTCTAGACCGATGTAACTCAAAAGAGCTTAAAAATTCAAGGGTTAATCGAGGGTAGGTCTCATAGCTAAAGTTCATGCTAGCATTCATACCTAGACCCCTAAATAACACTTTAACATGCTCAAGAAGTTTCATATGCCTTAAAGAAGAAACATTGAGGAACTTTGTAGCCCTCATACCTTTGCTTTTAAGTATGCACCATTTTTGCCATTGCTCATGTGAGCTAAATTCTACATCCGGGAAGCTAGGATCATGCATAGCATTCCCTTGATTTTCGGGTTGTTCATTAGCATCAAGCATTTCAATATCTTCCTCTTGTGCTCTACTACTCTCTCCTTGAGTGAAGGTTCTTGCCCTCTTTGATTTCCTTAGTGTAGGTGCCATTTTCTACAAATAACTAGTATTAAAACACTTCATTTGTAAACACAATTTGATAGTCATAAGTGTTGAGAATACTAACCCTTAAAGCACAAATTCAAGCATAGTGACCTTAGTAAAACATTGGCATGCTATCTTTTAAGCACAAATGGATGTTATAAGCATAGTTAATTAAGTGAGCAACATATACTTGAATCATGAGTTTGGCTATTACCTAAGGATACTAATGCTAAATTATCATAACAAGATCATAAGTTCATAATATAAGGCATGAATTCAAGCATCATACTACCACTTAAGCAAAAACTCTTAGCATATAGCAAAGATGAGTATCCTAATTAGCATATGAGCATCCAAATCAAAGTAATCATCCTAATTAATCACTAGAATTCACTCTATAGCATGTAAGAATCATTAGAAATCCAATTTAAACAAGTTTTGCAATCAAAATCAAGAACCCCCAAATTGAGTTAGGGTTTGTTTATGTTGGATTTCTGAAAAATATAGAGAGATTGAAGTAACTAAAGTAGAAATAACTTACTTGTTGATGCTTAGAAATTGCCCTTGATGAACTATAGGAACAAATTTTGCAAGAATAGACTAAGAATTGAAGGTTTTGAGAGAATTTTGAGCTTTGAAATTGAAGAACACGGGTATAAGGCAACAAGCAAAGGGTAGCAAATGGGTTTTAAAGAAGAAAATAGAGTAAAACACGAAACAGGCAATATACCCGAACGGGTATGCATGGATCCGATCGGGTAAGTTCGCTGATCCGGTTTTTGTTTCTTTTTTCTTTGCCAATTGCTCTTACCTTTGGGCTATGTCCTTGAACATATTTACTAACCTTAGTAATCTTGACAACTTGGGCCAAGGATAGCTCCTTCTTGTCTCAATAGGTCCTCCGATTCTAAGTACGAAAAACTATTGACGAAATATGCATAATAACAAGTAAAACGAAGAAAATGTTCCTAACTATTATAGCATAAAATCCAAAAATATAGAGTCCAAATAAAATAGTCCAAACTAAAATCATTGTCTAATAAGTAAAAGAAAAAATGCATAAAGAAAAAGAAAAGAAAAAGACGGGTTGCCTCCCGACAAGCGCATTTTTGAGTCATGCTAGACTTTGTTGTACTATCCCCCCTTAAGCCTTATGAAGGGATTTTAAGCTCCTCGTAGCTGGATTCATCCTTGAGTTTCCACATTTACCTTTTTGCCAACACCCATGACAATCTCATTCTTCATGCTTCCGCAGCTTTGAAAGCCTCTAGGTCGTCATCTCCAACACTCAACACATCCCCCTTTTTGTCAAAGGTGGCACTCGATCCATCTATTTCAAATGTGATCTTTTCTCCTTTCACATCAATACAAGCTCCAACCGTATTTAGGAAGGGTCTCCCTAATATGATATGGTCATCCCTTTCTCCCTTTGAAAATATTACATAAAAATCGACGGGGATGAGGAAGTACCCAATCCGTATTGGGACATCTTCCACAATTCCTGCCGGAGTATGCATAGATCCATCAGCAAGTTGAAGGCTAGTACAAGTGAATTTCATTTGTATGGGGCAATGCTCATGATAGACATCAAAAGGCATGACGCTAATAGAAGCTCCTAAATCACACAATGCACCTTTTACCTTATGAAAACACATTGTGAAAGAGATGTTAAAACAACCTGGATCTTTAAGTTTGGAACGGATGAGGATCTTCCCTTCTTCAAGGGTAGGTTCCTTGTGATTATCATTGGTTGCTTCTTTTTCCTTAGATATCTTGCCAATCCTTGCTTCTAACTTTGAAAAAGCTTCGTTTGTTGCCAAAGTTGCCTCTTCAATCTTTTCTTCTAACCTCCCTTGAGCTTTTATCATAGACATGATCAAAGCTTCGAGACGAGATGTCTCCTCATGTGTAGGGACTATGGTTGGTTTGGATAGTGTTGGATTGTTGCAAAGTTCATGGGGTAACCTAAAAATTGTCTCCTTACTCTTTCCATTCCCAAGAGGGTGATCACAATTGGTGTCACTAATCATGTCAATTGTGACAATTGATGGCACGTCTCTCCCTTGGGTATTTTGACTAGAACTCGATGGGGTCAACTCTTCCACTCTCTTTTGGAGAGAAAAAATGGTTGATTTAAGTGAGTTTAAGCCAGAAAATAAGTATGAGTACATGCGATGTTGGGTTTGGGTTACTTCCCTTAACTTGATATCTACTTTCGCTATGAATTGATCATTTTGAAAAGATGAGCGCGGAATTGTATGAGAGGTGTTAAAGGGTTGAGTTTGGCGAAATTGTGGGTGGAAAGGGTTGAAGGGTGTGAGTTTGTTCCCACATCGTTGAGGTATATGCCCTATCCCACCACAAAGTTCACATGGTGTTGTAATTGAGGTAAATGGGTGAAAAACTTTGGGGCGATTTGAAGTGCTCTTTGGGGTGGTTTCGTTGGATTGACTGGGACAAGCTAATGAAATGGTAGTGTCAACTTCATTTGAAGTTTCCACTCGACTCTTCTTTCGCTCTCCCCCATTGGGTTGTGAACCTTCCCCTCTTTCTTTTTGTGATTTAGTTGATAGGTTTGACAAATTGCTTATGAACCTACGGTGAAAAGCGATGACAATCTCTTCCCACTCCATAGGTCTTGTGGCCTCCTTTAAACGACGGGTGAACCACCACTTGGCTTCTCCTTTTAGTGATAAAGGAAAAAGTGTTTCTCTAATTTCATTTTGGGTGATTCCCTCCCTCATAAAGGTTTGACAAAGTTCGCAAAAGGTTTGAAGATGGTGAGACGGGTTTTCGTTTGGTTTTCCACTAATATTAGAATTAATCTAATCTATGTGATTATGTGATTAAGTAGATTAATAAGAAAAAGATGTATGAAATTAGATTATAAAATATAAATACTAAAGTGATTATGGTGATTATATTAACAATGATTCTAATGACAATTTTTAGGATTACATGATTAGGTAAATTATAATGTGACATGCTAAATAACATTTTGGTTTTAACTAGATTAATCTTAGGTTGATTTCCTAATAACAACAATATTATGAAAATGATACTAGTGAGATTATAATTCATGATGATTAAAATTGCATAAGTAAATCAAGATTAGAGAATTACCGAGTTGGAATATGAGTATATAAGAATGAAAGTAAGAACAAATATCCAATAACAAAAGCTATGAAAACACTAGAGAAATACTAAGAAATAAACTATAAAAACTTGTAAGAAAGTGTGCTAAAAGATAGAGTAGGAGTAATGTGTATGGGTAGAGGAATATGGAGATTGTAAATAAAACATTGGATAAATAATGGGTGATGGCAATGGTGGATAAATGTTTGTTTGTGTCATCTATATGCTTGGATTGTCATCGGTATTGGTGGGTGGGTAGTGGTCGTCAACAGCGAGTAGTATGACATAAAATATTTTTAACCCTTTTGTGCTGTTTTTATTCGTGATATTGTTTAGTATAACCAGTGATATTGTTTTGTATATTCTGTGATATTGTATAACTGGACTCACGGACTCAAATATTTAGGTGGACTCACCGGATCTTGCCTCTATATATATATAAACTTGTCTTGAAATTTCATAAATTCAAATTTATGTAGTCGAAATCACATTTTAGTTTGAAGTTACACAAATAGGGGCTGAAGTTACACTCATAAATCTCATATACTCAAAAGTGCTTAAAAGTGATTAACTAAAGGCTAGAGAGAGAAAGTTAATTAATTAGTGCATAGGTAATTGATTAGTGTTAAGTGTGCTTTTGTGTCTACAATATCATCCATCCATATCCTTCATCCAATGGCTAGAATGAGGACTCATGGACTCAAAAAAAAATGGTGGACTCACAAGAACCTATATCTCTCTCTCTCTATATATATATATATATATATATATATATATTATGTTACACTTATAACAGCTTTTTTGTAATCATTTATTTTCATTTAATCCTTTTCCTCTTCTCTTTGTTTTTCATCTCCATCTTTCTTGCCAAATATTTGTCCTAATGTACATCTAAACCACAGATTATTGTTATTTAAAAAAAATTAGGATGCTAACTATAAAATGACCATCAATTTAACTTGAAGGCATAAATTAATGGTATATAACTAGTTATTTTAACAATAAATAACGTGAAACGTTCTCACAATGTGAGACAATCTTAATATGAAAAGACAACTCATGTATTAGCATTAAGGCCCCGTTCTTTTGGACTTAATTTTAGTTCTTATAAGTTCAGTTCAGCTCCCATAAGTTTAGTTCAGTTCAGTTGAGCTCTATTAAGTTCAGTTCGGTTCAGTTCAGATCAGTTCAGTTCAGTTCAGTTCAGCTTACTTTATTTCAACATTATTATTACTCGTATCATTGTTATTATTATATTATTTCATTTATTATAATTATTATATTAATATATTTTTTAAAATTTTATTATATTACTATTATACTTATTATTATAATTATTATTTAAATTATTATATTTATTTATTATTATATTATTACGATTAATGTAAATATTTTTTTTTTGTAAGAAAATTTTTCCTTCTATTCATCCATGAAGAGTAAACAAAGGATAAAACAATCAATACAAAGAATAACCACTAAGATAAAGAATCTAAAGCCTATTTAGACTATCCACTAAGAGACTATAGTGTTGTTTCTTACAATTACTCAAGATTATAGCACAAACAATAAATTTGATAATAGCTATGAGTTGCTGGATTGTGTGTTCCTGCCCTCCAAAGACACTCACATTCCTTTCCTGCCAAAGCTTGTAACATGTTGCTGCAATGCTACTTCTGTACCAACCTGACTTCCAATGGTGTTTGGCTTTCTGCCTGCTACTCCAGCAGAGCTCAGCCCTGCAATCATTCCCTCTTCCTGTCATTCCCATCCAAGCTTTGATCCTGCTCCAAACCTGATTAGAGAATTGACATTTGAAGAAGAGATGTTGATGACTCTCACTATCCTCTTTGCAGAGAATGCATCTGTTAACTAACATCAAACCCTTCTTAGATATCCTGTCAATTGTGGCCAACTGCTTCTGAATAGCAAGAGAAGTGATAATCCCATGGCTAGGGACTACAAACTTATGCTTAAGGACATGAATTCCAGGGAAAGAGTTGTAGTGTCCTCTGAACCAGTTGTAAGTCTTACTAATTTGAAACCTATTCGGGTGAGACCATTCAGACATTAGATTCATTACAGCATCAATGCTTCCAACCTTATGTAAGATCTCCTCTTTGACATTTAGAATACTCTTCATGCTCTCAGAGTACCTCTCTTTACTGTTTGTATACCAAATCAGATCATTTGGGAAGATATAAGCCAAGTTCCATTTAACCCATAGCCCTTCATGATGATGAGTTAAATGCCAAATCCATTTAGCTAGGCAAGCTTTATTCCAAGCCAGAACTTCTTTAACATCAAACTCTCCCTTCCCTCAAACCATGGTGAGCATATTCTAGTCCAACTCTTATGAACCATCTTTCTCTGACCAGGCTCAATAACCCAAAAGAAAGCCTTGCAGAGTTTCTTAATTATTTTGAGGATGTTATTAGGCAGAAGAGTATTTGCACACCAGAAGTGAGCAAGCCCAAACACTACAGAATTCAGGAGCTGAGCTTTACCTACATAGGAAAGAAGTTTACTGGACCAGTGATGCACAGCAGTTTGGATCTTTGTAATCAGGACCCCATACATGTCAACTGTGTTCCTGGCAGTATTTATAGGCAAACCAAGATATCTAAATGGAAAAGTGACTTCTGAAAACTTAGTAGTATCAAGCATTTGGCCCTTAACAGTATTACTAATATTTATAATTATTATATTGTTATACTATATTTAATATTTTATTAATATATTCACTATATTCTTATTATTCTTATTCTTGTTGTTATTATTTATATTTACTATTATTAATATTTATATTTTTTATATTTTTATATTATACTTTTCTTATTAATTTTTTAGTTACTTTTGTTAATATATTTAGGGTTTTTCTACATGGCACCCCTGTATTTTTCCGAATTCTACATGGTACCCCTCGTTTTTTCAAAATCTACATGATACTCCTAAACTGAATGAAAACCTCTCAAAATACCCAAAATGCACTAAACTGCCATGGATGAGTCAAGCAAATTTCATGTTGGTATTTGACCATGGAAAATAGAATTAAGCTTTAGAATGAACCCTAATGGTGATAATGTACCCTCTTGGCCGGGTGGCTTTAAATTTTTTAGCTTGATGTTACAATGTTATTTCGAGGTCCGAGTTGATCGCAATGCTAGTTCGCTTTGGTTGAGTATTATATTGGTTTCCTGGAAGATCACTTTGGAATTTGGCGACTCTAAATGTTGGTAACTAGCAGAGACTTCACTTTGCGGTAATTAGGATTGGTAAATAACGTTTGAGGAATATTTTGTTTGTGGTGAACGATGAAATTGAGGTAAGATGAGCTAGTTGATTTGAATGATTGTCTCATCGTTATACTTGGTGATAATTGTTGTTTGGAGTTTGTTATTATTCAATCTTGAGGTTTGGTGGTATGGTGGTTTGGGAGTGTGAAATATTGTTGTACGCTAAAATTAGTGAACCTTGAGTTCAGATGAATAGGGAAATTTGAATGGTAAATCCAATTACCTTATGGTTGGTAGTAGTTATGTATTCTAAACGTGATTATTTATGTTTGTGGTTTTGTGTTTAATAATAATTGGATTAGGGATGTTAGAGTGTATTAGACATCTTTTATGTGGATCATTGATTGTGAATTTTACCTTGTCGAGAGGTCTTAGTTGATGCTAGTTAGATATTCGTTTGTTGTGTTAGTAGCTTTGATCTTGTGATTGTAAATGATGTTTGTAGGAATTTAATGACATAAAGTAGTTAAGGTGTAACTGAGTGGGTTACATTATTTTGATAACTAGCTTATAAGTAGAGTTGGAGATGTCGGATTGAGGGAGTTCATTGAAATGATATGGTGACTAGCTTGGTAGAAATGTTTGAGGAGTCGATTAGGAGGGTCGTGCTATATGAGATTTGAGTGTTAAGCTTTTCGCTGTTGCATAAGTTTTTCTCCTTTTGACCGTAGACTTTGTCCTTCATTCCGCTCTTACACATTTCGATGGGCCTTTTTGTTGGGAATAAACCTAGCCGTTGGTAAACTTTCATGTTTGATAACTTTTTTTATCGACTCTATCATGACATTTATACCCCTAAGAGTTTGATTTATTTTTCTTTGAATGTTTTGTGTAGATTATGTTACCGTGGTTTGTGATTTTGATGCTCAAGTTATTTTCTGTTTGTGTAATGGGTCGTTAATACATGCACGTACTTTCGAATTATTCTTTGTAATAAGAAAACATTTGTTAGTGATGAAAATGAGCTACGGAGTTACTGACTATACAACTCATAAAGTTAATTTTATACCGCAAGTTTTTAATTAATATTCAAATAAGTTGTTTCGAGATATGCTGCCAGTATCAGGATCCTACTATGCGTCGATAAGATTACTATGGTTGAATCGGTAAAACGGATTTTAGAAATGTAAGATCCAAATTAACTAAAATATGTAATTATGCTATCAAAATATGTTAAAACCTTGTGTTTAAAGCTAAAAAACCATTATCTTATCACGTGTCCACAAATTGCTCTACTTTATAGTAATTTTCCATCTTAAAGTCATATAAACTTTAATAGAGATAAATTGGAAACTATACTAATGTAGATAGGGTGGTACAATCGTAGAATCACATGTTCGAGTTCGGGTTAAAAATATAATTTTAAAAAATGAGACAAATTGAACCGTAGGGTCCTATAAAATTAAAATTCAACCTAAGATCAGGATCGGTCACTACCTTTTGGACCATAGAATCGTAATATTCTACAATCCGGTCGTAAGATTAACGACTAGGGTTTCAAGTCACAGTTATTCATCATACGAGTAACATTTACTTACTAATGTGGTATTTTAAATTATGTGAAATTGGATATTATGATGTTCTAGTTGGTACCAAAATACATGAATTAAAAAACATTTTTGTGTGTCAGTATACTCAAGGCAAGTCTACAAATATGTCAATATCTCCCAAACTAATAAGGTCGCGTTTATGCATGAGATTATACAATTAACTATAAACGGATTCATGATTTTCACGAGTATAAAAGCTAGTTCTATTTTAGATGTAAAACACTACTTCCTCCGTTCCATTTAATTCTTTACATTTGTTTTTTCGGGTACTATTCGTACGTGAAGAGGATATTCAACACCCCTTTTATTCTCTCTGTTTTATAATATAAGTCATTTTAGGAAAAAAAAAATCAAGATTATATTTATATATGTCGTGTTGCATTTTATTGGTCAAAAAGTTTGTTTTTTTCTATTTTCAAAGAGTATTTATAATACATAACTAATAATTCAACATTCCCTTATATAGTAAACTTTTTCAAAACAACTCCCATTTATGAACTTTTATCCAAATATCTTCTTTTAAAAATGTTTTTATACAAATTAATGCCTCTTCATGTGAATTAGACTTAACTTTGAATTTTTCGGCCATTTTCACTTGCATAAGATGTTTAACTCATATTACACCTCAATAATTACCATATTGTCCATTAAAATATGAAACATCAGTTCTTAAGTTGTGATGTGGGAGTGTATGATTCGAGTGAATTAATAATAAACTTAAGCTTATAATTTTTTAGAGAGATCTAGAACGGATCTAGGTTATGAAATGAAAGTAGTGATGTAGAGATTATGTTATAACGAAGGTAATTCAGCTAGTTTATAAAAATAAGTTTAATTCTGGTTAAAAGACATTGATCTGTATAAAAACGTAGATGTTTTAAATATCTACTTTATAATAAAGCACAAACATTTAAAGACTTCCGATTGGTTTTTTAAGGATTAAAAAACCTTTTTATTCCAAGTGAGACTCACGTTCTTTGTTCTGATTTAATTGCTCCATAATCATTTCTGTTTGGTTTTCATTTCATTAATCAGATATTCCAAATTCCAAAATGAAATAAACTACATAAAACCATACATCATATATATGCTTGAATAAATATTTTACTAATACAATATAAACATTCAAAAATTACATATTTCTGATAAAATCACAACACCGCAAATATTACAAATAATAATAAAAAAAAAAAAAATTAAAACTTCAACGAACCACATCCCCACTTCTATTTGTAGCCTTTGAAATTTGAATTACATTTGTTGCTGATTTAGGTCACCCTTTAAAATTTATCAATAGGGACAATTACAATAAAAATGATGAGATGGTATCAAATGAAAAAAAAAAACTCTCTTAGATTGGCGTAACAAACCATACCAAATAAAGAGTATTAAGATTATTATGTTATACGGTACGAAATATACAATAAGACTCATATAAAAGGCAAAAATACATAAGAATTAATCAAATAAAAAAAATATACCCATAAATTTTTTTTAAAAAAAAATCTGTAAACTTAAAAAAAAAACACTTAACTGAAGGAATACACCTAATATAAAACGAAAATTGATTATCATTCAGAATAAGTAGTTATATTTATGTTTTGTGTAAATGAAACAAGAAAATGCGTCTTAAGAATAAGACGGATATGTCCGTCTTAAATGAGAATTTGTGAGGTTTTGCAGTTTGTTTCACCATGGACGTCAATTATAGTGTATTACTGTTTTAATTTCAGTTACTCTTTATATATGTCAAATCGTAATATTAAAATTATGTTAGGATTCTATCAAATATTTTCGCTTTTAAATCAGTTTTTTTAATTGATACCTTTTTTCAGTTTTAGTTGTAATTCATTTTATAAACTTAATTCTAAATTATTTATATGATATATTTTTGTTTGAGCTTTGGAACTATCTAATATTCGGTACAATTCAGGCATGACTACTGAACTATCTAAATTTATATGATATATTTTTGTTATAATTTTTTTACTCAAGTTGTTGAATATTTAATGTTGTGCAATTCTATCGGCACAAACTTAATCTTTAACAATGTTACTATTATTACACATCGTGTTATTTGATTATTATATGAAAATCTATATTCGTATTTCTTAACATATATTGGATTTTAAAATTAAAATCTCGTGCATAGTTTGCACGGGTCTAAAACTAGTTTGGATAAACATTTATAAAAAGAAGTTGTTTAAAAAAAGTTGACTATATAAGGGGGTTATTTGTAACATATTCTATTTTTTTGTGAAATAAGTTAAAACGACTTATAATACAAAACAAAGGGAGTCAGTTGTAATATACTCTAATATTGTAAAATAAATTAAAACGACTTATAATATGAAACAGAAGGAGTAATATATAACATTAAAGATAGTCACGTGAGATCTTGTTTAAATTGTCTTACCGAATGTATTAAGAATATCAATTTTTTTTGGTAACGGGGGAACCCGCAGCCGCTATCTTTGGTCCGCTCTGGGTAAACCATCGGGTACACACAATTGCCTGCAAACCACATATAACAGGTAAGCCACCCGGGGTGATAGACTCGAATTATAGAAGGCATAGCCTCAAACAAAAATATCAAACTTTTTATAACTTTTGGTGATATACTGATATGTAACTTAAGGAAATGGATATTCTTCATTTTTCTTTTGCCCATTTTCTCACACAAGCATTATTATATTCAACACGTCTCACTGAAGATGGGTTATATCTGTCACAAGTTAAAATAGATGGTGCCCTTCTCACAATATGTAAGTAGGAGGGCAAGTGGAGGATCCCATTTGGCCTCCACTTTCCCCACTGGCATATTGTGAGAGGGACACTATCCGTCTCCAGCTTGTGACGGTCTAACGATAGTGCATGATCCAGATTTAATTCGAACAATTAAGAAGTAATGGCTTCAATTTTTTTTAACAAATGTAGAGGATCTTAACTAGTAGCTAAAAATATTAACAAAAGAGAATGAGCAATCATATATTATAAGATAAACCTGAAAAATTCAATAAAACGAGAAAGTGTTCAGTAAATCCTAATGAAAGATGGGTATATTTGTTTTCAATAAAAACGGATCAGTTTATCTTTTACAAAGAGGCAAGTGGAAGAACATGTGATTTTCCAATTGTCCTCTTACTTAGCTCTTTATAAAAATGTAATATAACTTGTCTTTATTGAAAATGAATAGGGTAAAAAGTGTTAGACCATCCCCAAGCAGAGATCGCGCTAATTAGGTCGCGACCCATTTTTGCTCTTAATCCTATTTTATTTATCTTGACCTACTTTCACCCTCCCAAGCAAAAGGTCACGACCTAGGTCATTAACTCAATCATTTTCCACTTTACAATCCATATTATATACTTTTCTCTATTTTTTTTATTATTCAACCAATAAAAATTGTCCACCTAGTGGTCAATTAGGTGATCAATTTTGCTCCATCATGGTCACAAATTGACTTTTATATAGAATGGTCACAAATTAGCAAAAAAAGTCACCAAGTATCTTTGTTTAACTACATCATTAGCATGACCAAACAAGGTCATGACCTACCAATTGACATTGCTTGGGGATCGGTCTTACAATGTCACACGCATTTATGCATCCTCTTAATTCAAGAGTGATGATGACAAAGTGGAATATATGCACATGACTAAAAGTACAGAAGACGTGTCCAAAACATGTGGATATAGTTGAGTCAAAGATAATTCCATTTCTAATGCTTAAATTTGATTGGGCTTTCGGGCACCGCTTTGTTTGCTTAGACGTTAAACAAACCAATACGCTAAGTACTTCCTTCAATTTACGCTACTGCGCTACATTATCATAAATAAAACCAACCATAAAAAAAGGACAGGGTCAGTGACGACTGTGACGTATCCAGTTTTTTATTTAACGAACAAATTAGTATTGTAATTAGATTGATAAGAATTTTTTTTTATTTTTTTTTAATTTCAACTTAAATTGTTTAGTGGTAGCGCGTTATGGTATGTTTGGAAACCTTGAATTGGAATTAAATTCTACAATTGAGACATTTTAAGTAATTGAGAATGCTAAGAATTTAGAATTGGAATCTGATTCAATTCCTTAACAATTCCAAGCCAGTTAAAATTTGGGTCTCTCAAATTCCTATCCTATAGTAGTTATTTCAATTCCAACACTACTTTTTTTATGCATTTTTTTTCCAATCGCAAATATTTTCCGTCACTATTTATTTTTTTGGTGATTTTGACCCATACACGCCCCGCCCAATTCCAATTTCAATTCCATGAGTTTCCCAAACGGGTTTGAGAAATTGAAATTCGGAAGTGATTTCCAAGTTATCTCCAAACGAATTTTTGGAATTAGATTTGGAATTGAATTCAAACATTTTGATTTCTACAATTCAAATCATGAAAATGAAATCAATTTCGCGTTACCAAACGCTCCATAAGGTCTAATTCGTCCTCTAAAATAAGGTCTCTTTTGCTCGATGTATATCATAAGTATAATAGGTGAAACTTTAATTTGAAGGTTTGTGATGAGATATGACTTGAGAGTTGAGTGATTCCCATGATAATTAAAGATGAAGACAATAAGATAACTGAGATATGAACTGATTGATACCCATGATAATTACTGAAGACGACAATATGCTGATTCTAGGAGGTTCATTCCCTAGAAAATAGAACCGGAAAATTCTCACGGTACCTCTGAACTTTGGTAGTTTGTTCGAAATATTCAAAATTTTGACCCGAGAAACTTTAAGTGGCCATAACTCGAGTTTAAAAATCGGAAAATGACTAAATTGTTTTTCAAATCGTTTATCTTTCCGAGAGCTACGATTTGAAAAAAAAATTGTCGTATTTTGATCCCGTGGCTAGGAGTTTTCGTATGTCAAAGTTTTTTTCACCGAACAAACTTTGAGTGACCATATCTCTTGGTCACGAGTTCCGAACTCCCCAATTTTTTTTTCAAATCGAAGTACTCGGAAAGATGAACGATTTATAAAAAAAAAATCGTCATTTTCCGAGTTTTTAAACACGAGTTATGACCACTTAGTTTTCCGAAGCAAAAATTTGGGTATTTCAGGCAAAATGTCATAGTTCGGGGGTACCGTGAGAATTTTCCGAAAATACAAAGGTGGGTAGAAATGGTATTGTATTATTGAGTTCCTAGTGTAACTGATAGATGTAAATAATACTCCATATGTAGGGATCATAATGGATCCCGAATTCTCACTAGAATGTGGGATCTAGATCTTATGGATCAGATCTAGATAGCAATATTTTGGATTCACTTGATATGTATATGGCTCAGATCTTTGGTCCATATGGAATTGTCTTACTGTCGAGATTCAGATCTTACTCTAGATTCTTCTTTTCATATGTTATTTTGAAATAAAAATTAAAAAACAAGTTAAAAAAACATTAAAATTATATCAATTTCTTAAAAAAATTTCATAAACTAAGTTATGATTTTTTTCTTATTAATATTTTTCGATAGTAAAAAGTTCTTTTTTATCGCTACTTTATTTTTTAATATCTTTACAACTTTATTTTAACATTTGTATTCTTATATAATAAAAAGGGATTATTCCCATGGTACCCCTGAGGTTTAAGCTCTTTCACGAATTCACGTGCTACCCAGTTTTTTTAAGAATCTGCTCATGGTACCCAAGAACTTTCAAAATCGTGCACCATCTACCCTAGGCCTTAACTCCGTCAATGTTTGTTAACGGCGGACACTTTATTGAATTTCAATTTTTTCCGGGAAAAGTAGTTATAATAACTAATTTTTGAAGTTGTATAATTAACTATTCTTTTGCACCAAATACCCCTGAGTTTTGAAAATTGTGCACAATATACCCCTGAAGTTGTCATTTATTTTATGACTTTTATTATTCAATGTTTAATTATCTAGTTTAGTTGTATAATAGTTGTATATTTAATCAATAAGTTACAAGAATTAAATATATAATCATTTATTGATCGTCAAGATTAGAATTCCCAACATACGACCATTCAAATAAGGCTAGTAAGGTACCTTCGATAGCACTCACCTTATAAATGCAATTTTACTATGTTATTAAGCATTCACATAAAGTTTCGACTTAAAAGAAGTACACTATTCTTTCGCGTGAACTTGATTAGATACATACACCTCTACTAGGTAATCAACATGCGCCTATAATCAATATTAAAGTCTAGCAGATAACAAAAATAGACAACTCTTTTCGATTGTAGATTTACCATGCATATTTACACATATTTACCAGTGGAATATAGAGTAACCCCTCAAGAAAAACATGAGTCAAAATCCTAAAGAAACGCCATTCTCTCCTTCTTCTAACTTTATCAAGTTACGGGTATTTTTGGTGGTGCAAGGGTACATTGTGCACAATTCTCAAACATCAAGGGTATTTGGTGCAAAAGAGTAATTAGTTGTAGAACTTCAAAAAGTAGTTATCATAACTAATATTCCCCCCAAAAATTGAAATTCAAAAAATGTATGCCGTTAACAAAAATTGACGGAGTTAAGGCATAGGATAGATGGTGCACAATTTTGATAGTTGAGGTGTACCATGAGCAGATTCTTAAAAAACTGGGTACCGCGTGAAAAAGCTCAAACCACAGGGGTACCATGCGAATTATCTATGATAAAAAAAATAGTATGATGAGTTATAATATAACCCGAAAACTAATATTTTAATATTTGCTAAGCAATTTTATTTTACCATAAAAAGGATACAGTATAAATTCATATCTGGTCCAGATCCATAGAATCTGGATATGAATATGAGAATTACAAATCCTTTAAATAGGGACCAGATCTAGATCCATATAAGAGATAAGGATATGGATTTAGATCACATAAAATCCTATCCAGATCTTCCATTACCATCCTTATCCGTGTGTAGTTGACTAAACAATGAGACACAATCATATTAAATATCTAATTTCCTAATACTAGTAATTATAATTTTCTAATATCATAAAAATACTTTCCTGGCATTATAATAATATCATAAGAGATAATATGAATAACCTTAATATTTTCCCGTAAGATTGACTATCCATATATTATGCATCGACATTAGCACTCTCATCTTCTTCAATAGAACGAACAACAATGTCCTAGTGGAGTGTTATAGCTTGAAGATGTCCAATGCAAATTGAAAAAAGGGTAACAAATTTGATGAGGTAGCCAAGTCTAAAAGGATGGTTAAGTAAAATAAAGAAGATTAAATGGGTGATTGTATGAGTGACCAAGTTTAATAGGGTACCACATGGCACAAATTTTAAGAGGGACAGGAACAAGGGGACAAAGTATAAGGGTGAAAGTAGGTCAAGATAAATAAAGTGCGATTAAGAGTAAAATTGGGTCGCGACCTCTGCTTGGGGATGGTCTAAGAGGGTTGCTCATAAGGGCACAAATTTGTATAAGGGTGGCCATGAAAGCGGCAAAGTTTGTGAGAAATGACCCACAAGGGTGTCAAGAGTTTAAAATGGGCGGCCACAAGGGTGCAAAGTATAATATATGGATGACCGCATGGGCACAAAATTTAAAGTGTAGTCATAGTATAAACGCGGTCACAAGAGTGACAAAGTAAAGGGAAGAGTTCATCGGATAATAGACCACGTCTCACGACATGAGGAGAACCGGTTTATGAACCTTAAACTAATCACCTTTGATGAACATGATCAAAGCTTATGTGATGACTTGTACGTATGGTGTGGCAATATGGCTTCTTTTTGTGGGCTTTTTTTTAAAATACTATCAGGGCCGTCTTTGAGACTTCAGGGGCCCTGTGCGAAATTTTATAACGAGACCCCTTATAAGGATCATTTAGATCATTCAAAAAAACTTGTTGCAATATTTTTGTTTGGAATAAATATATATATATATATATATATATATATAAGGATCATGTAAGTCCTCTTAGGAAAGGTGAGTCCATAAGTCCTCTTATAAGCCCTTGGATCTTGGAAATGAAGGGTTGAGATGAAACCAGAAAATGGTCATTAATGGGTGTTTAATCCACTTCTCTCACATCTACACTAATTAACCACACCAATACCTACTCTCATCTAAATCATTACCCTCACAATTCATTCACTCATAAACACTCCCCTCTCTCTAAATTCACTCTCCCTTCTCTCTAAACTCCCTCCAACAAACTCCCTCACCTTCCCACGCCCTCTTCACCTCCGGGAACCACCAGCCACCGCCACCACCACCGCCGGCCAGCATTACCGCCGGCAAAAATTCAAAAAAAAAAAAAATCAACGAACACCAACATCCCCACTGCCCAGGCCACCACCACCTATTCCGCCGCCACGCATGCACCGACCACCACCACATGCTTCCCTCACCCGCGCCAACCCTCCCCCTGCCGCCCTTTCCCCCACCTGCCACCCCCACCCCCTGCCGCTCTCCCCCACCGGCCACCTACAACAACTATATCTAAAAAAAACTACCACCACCCAACAAAAACTAGATCTAAAAAACTACCCAACAAAAACCACAAAAACCACCCAACAACCATCACCATTCCACAACTACCACCACTCTCACACATTAAATACAACAACCACCACAAAAACAACATTTTATTTCCATATCTGAATAATAAAAACTAAATCAAAAAAAAATGAAGAAGTATGTGCGGTAGAGGAGGCGGGGAGAGAGAAGGGAGGCGCGCCAGAGGAGGCTGGTGACGGAGGGGGTGGCCGGAGGCCGAAGGCAGCCCGTGGGGTGGTGGGTGGCTGTGGGTGACCGTCGGGTGGTGGGTGGTGGGTGGTGGGTGGTGGGAATGGGTTTTGTGGTTTCTTTTTTTATAGATCTTGTTTTCTTTTTTATACATATATATTATATTATATTATATATATTGTTTTGGTGGTGGAATTTTTTTTTAAGATCTAATTTCTTTTTTTGAGTTACACAATCTTTTAAGTCTTGAAGTTACACTTTTAAGCCTTGAAGTTACACTTTTAAGCCTTGAATTTACACTTATAAGGCTTGAAGTTACACTTATAAGGCTTGAAGTTACACTATTAAGCCTTAAAGTTACAATTTTAAATAATAAAGTTACATTATTAAAAACTGAAGTTTTTATGTTTTTATTTTTTAGATCTCATTATTATTTTTCAAGTTTTTTATGTTTATTACTTTTTCAGATCTAAAGAAACACCAGTTTTTTTTTGTGTTTAGTAGTTTCATTGAAGTTTCACATATAATGACTGAAGTTACCTTTTTAGTAACTGAAGTTACTCATATAATATTAAAGTTACACTGTTTTTTTTGCTTAAGTTACACTTTTTTTTTATATGTTTTATGTTTTTTTTCCTAATTTGTTATGTTTATATTTATTTATTTTAGATTTTGTATGATTTTAGTATGATAGATATTATGATTTTAGTATGATTTGATTTCAAATTTATTTTTTTATATGATTGTTACACTATTATGTTTTGATTTTAGTATGATTGATGGTGTATTTGTACTGAAGTTACACTATTTTGTACTGAAGTTACACTATTTTGTACTGAAGTTACACTATTTTGGACTGAAGTTACACTAGTAATGACTAAAGATAATATGTCTTAAAATTTCATTATTAAAAATTGACGTTACACTTTTAAGGACTGAAGTTATACTTTTATGGACTTAAGTTACACTATTAAGATACTGAAATTATAATATTAAGAGACTGAAGTTATGCTTAAAGTTGTACAATTAAGAACTGAAGTTATATTAATAAGGACTAAAGTTATCAAAATATGCCTTAAAGTTAAATCAACTTAAATTAAAGTTACATACTCATGTCTTAAAATTAAAGTTACACAAATACGGTTTGAAGTTATACTTGTAAATACTGGAGTTACACTCATAAAAAGTTTACAAAAATTCAAATTTGTATCGTCGAAATCACATTTTAACTTTAAGTTACACAAATAATGGTTGAAGTTACAATCAGAAAAGGCTAAAATCACATAAAATTGTCTTAAAGTTACATAAATTCAAATTCATATAGTCGAAATCATATTTTAGCTTGAAGTTACACAAATAATGGTTGAAGTTACACTCAAAGGCTAAAATCACAAAAACTTGTCTTCAAATTTCATAAATTCAAATTTATGTCGTCGAAATCACATTTTAGCTTGAAGTTACACAAATAATGGTTGAAGTTACACTCGTAGTGACTGAAGTTACACTCATAAAAAGGCTAAAATCACATAAACTTGTCTTGAATTTTCATAAATTCAAATTTATGTAGTCGAAATCATATTTTAGTTTGAAGTTACATAAATAATGGTTGAAGTGACACTCGTAATGACTGAAGTTACACTCATAAAAAGTCTAAAATCACATAAACTTGTCTTGAAGTTTCATAAATTCAAATTTATATAGTCGAAATCACATTTTAGTTTGAAGTTTCACAAATATGGGCTGAAGTTATACTCACAAATCTCAGAAATTCAAAAGTGCTCAAAAGTGATTAACTAAAGGCTAGAGAGAGAAAGTTAATTAATTAGTGCATAGGTAATTGATTAGTGTTAAGTGTGTTTTTGTCTCTACAATCTCATCCATCCATCTCCCTCATCCAATGGCTAAGATGAGGACTCATGGACTCACAAAAAATGGTGGACTCATAAGAACCTATCTATATATATATATATATATATATATATCTATATATATATATATATATATATAGAGGTGGGTTCAAATGAGTCCCCTTAGTATAATTGAGTCCTTGAGTCCTATTATACACCCTTGGATCTTTGAGTATGGATGGCTGAGATTTAATCCCAAAATATTATACTCTACTGTTTCCCATGCACAATCATTAATCATGCAAATACACATTTTCCCACGTTTGACATTCCCTCTCTGAAAACACATTTTCCCACTTTACTGTATCTCTCCTCCTCTTCTCATTTTTCTGATTCTCTTCAAGCTCTTCGTCTTCCTTACCTCCATTTTCATCCTTACTTCATTTTCATCCATAATTCATCCATATTTATCATCCTTACTCCATTTTCATCCATAATTCATCCATATTTATCCATTATAGAGAGTTCAACTTGCTATCTTCATCCTTAATCTCCGGTACATTCATCCCTATTTATCCATATTGTAGTTTTGCATTATTTTTCTTTTTATTAACCAAGTTGAATTTGTTTCGTGTTGTTTTATCATTGTTCGTTTAATTTATTTCGCCATTTTTGAATTTTAATAAGTTGAAGTTGTATCGCCATTTTCTCAGAAGTTTATCAAAATTACTGTAATTTAATCGCCATATGCGTTTCTCCTTTTTTTATTGTTTCTCCCAATTGCATTACTTGTAATTTAATTGCCCGATATATTTGTAATTGTACATGAAACTTTAAAGTTTGTTAGTTGTAACTTTAAACCTGTTTAGTGTAACTCTAGATTTGTGTATTTTAACTGAATTTTGTAGTCCACATTATAATTTTGAATGTTTTTATGAATCTTGTATACTGTAACTCTAAATTGTTTTTATGAAACTCTAATTACAATTTATGAAACGTTAGTCTATATAGTCTGTAACTCTAATTATTATTTATGAAACTGTTGTTGAATGTTTTTATGAAACTCTAACTAGTTTTTATAAAACTCTAACTACAATTTATGAAACTTTAGTCTAGATATTCTGTAACTCTATTTATTATGAAACTACAATTATTTTTTATGAAACTCTAACTACAATTTATGAAACTTTAGTCTAGATACTCTGTAACTCTATTTATTATTTATGAAACTGTTGTTGAATGTTTTTATGAAACTCTAACTAGTTTATATGAAACTCTAACTACAATTTATGAAACTCTAACTACAATTTATGAAACTCTAACTAGTTTTTATGAAACTCTAACTACAATTTATGAAACTCTAACTACAATTTATGAAACTTTAGTATGGAACTTTAGTATGGAACTCTAACTAGTTTTTATGAAACTCTAACTACAATTTTTGAAACTCTAACTACAATTTATGAAACTTTAGTATGAAACTTTAGTATGGAACTCTAACTAGTTTTTATGAAACTCTAACTACAATTTATGAAACTCTAACTACAATTTTTGAAACTCTAACTACAATTTATGAAACTTTAGTATGGAACTTTAGTATGGAACTCTAACTAGTTTTTATGAAACTCTAACTACAATTTATGAAACTCTAACTACACTTTATGAAACTTTAGTATGGAACTTTAGTATGGAACTCGAACTAGTTTTGATGAAACTCTAACTACAATTTATGAAACTCTAACTACAATTTATGAAACTTTAGTATGGAACTTTAGTATGGAACTCTAACTAGTTTTTATGAAACTCTAACTACAATTTATGAAACTCTAACTACAATTGTTGAAACATTAGTCTAGATATTCTGTAACTCTATTTATTATTTATGAAACTGTTGTTGAATGTTTTTATGAATTTGAAGTTGTGTCCTACATGAAGCTTTAAAGTTTTTTTGTAACATTAAACCTGTTCAGTGCATCTGTATACTTGTGTAACTTTAACACATTATAATGAAACTTTGATTTTTGTGTCTAACCTATCAGATGGCTGGTGAAGGTGATGGCGTAGAAGTTAGCGTTGATCCTACCCCATCTATATTTGTCAAATGTCGACCTGGTAGGCTTCTGAAATTGATCTCTCAGCTTAACCATGCTCAGCGGGAAGCGGTGAAGCGCATTGGTTTTGGTGGGCTTCTTGATTTGAGACTAAAACATGTACCTGTTGAACACGTACACCTTTTTTTTTGAAGCTTTTAATGACCTATCTCATATTTTTCGGGCATCTGATTCGAAGGAGTTTTTGGTGTCAAAATTTGATGTACATGACTGCTTCCTTTTACCTCTTGGTCACAAACCTCTTGATCTAGTTCCTACCGGTCGAAAGAAGGACCCCTTGTCGGAGGAAAACAAGCAATTGAAGGATCGGTGGAGGAAGAGTTACAAATTGTCCAAACCTGGCGAACCTATACACTTAGGGAAGTTATTAACAGACCTTGAGAAGGACAAGGAAGGTGGTGACCAATTTTGCCGGCTTTTTGTGCTGTTTAGCATGTCTTCATTTCTGGCACCCACGACAAATAACACTGTCGACATGAAACTTATTGGGGCAGTTGAAGATGTAGGTGTTATCAACGAGTACGACTGGTGTTCGTATGTTCTAGATGGTGTAGTAAGTGCTGCTTTTGCTGCTAGGAAGTCACCGAGATGTTTACGTGGTTGTATTCCTTTCCTTATGATTACATATTTTCAGAGGTTTGACTTCCGTGACGAGGCGCCTCGTTATGACCTCCCGCTTATAAAGCACTGGGATGATGAGAGGATTGCCTCCAGGTTAAAGGGTGAGCTTGTTGGTGGCTGTTTAGGGCGACAGACTTGGTCGTCTGTCACGTACCCTCGTACCGGTGTTAGTTATACTCATCATAGCAAAGTTGTCGATAAGCAACTTCCCACTACTTCTTCTGGAACCCCTCTATTAATGTCGGGCCCTTCGTCACGTTCAACGACCGACAAGAAGTTCATTCAGATCGAACTTCCGCCAGGTGTCGAAGATGACGCGGAGCTGGAAGCTAGAGCTGTTGATGTAAGTCAGGACTATGTAACCCTCTCAATTTATAATTAGTCCAATTATATTTAATTTCTGATATTATTTTTTAACCTATGTCGTCATTTATTAAACCACATTTCACTTCACTCTGAAATGGTAGGGTGTGCACGAGCTCTACCTAAAGATGCAACGGAATGCAATTGTTTTTCATGCATGGTATTCAGATTCAACCTCGAAGCTTAAACGTCTTACTACTCCACATATGGATCCGGCTGATATCGTGCCGTCACAGCACACAAGAGAATTTTTTGAGGGTGATGCGGTTCATAGGTACGTTGATGAAGTAATTGACATATCATGTCGGATGAAAGATTCTGTTGGCATAGCACCTGTATTTCATGAAGAGTCAGTTAGGCAGGATAATGAGGTGGATGATCGGGTTTTAGATCGCCCATCAGATCTTGAGGAACAAAATGTTGACTGCCCCGTAGAGGCTACAGGTCTGGAGATGGTCACTTCGGTGTTATATTCTACTGCTGAGATGGGTGAGATAGCTCGCGATATAAGTGTCGATGCTGCCGGAAGGGATGTAGTTGCGGTTTCAGCAAATGATGATGATCTGTTAGGTACACAAACCGGTGGGGCTAATGTACTTTATTCTACTGTGGAAGTAGATTGCATACTGCGTGATTTGCGGGAGGCAGAGACAAGTTGTGAACCTGAATGTGACGCGGGAAACGAATCACCTATCTCAGCGACTGTCGTACATCATCCCTATTTGTTCCACTCTGACAGACCGCATTCCTGCATGGCTGTCGTCCCTGAAAATCTCGGGTGCTCCATTGATTGTGGGGCACCCGATCCGGATTATCTAATCGTCTCAGATGCCTTGTGCCGTAACAAGAGTATCTTCAAGGGTGTTTTAAGTCTGAGGATGCATGTATTGGATTACGTGTTTAACAAATCGTCCATATATAACAAACTGTAAGTCTACCGTATAAACTCATAACTCATTAAGAATTTTATTATACAGTAACTCTAATAAATATTCATGAAACACTAGTCAATATCTACTGTAACTCTAACGAGTTTTGATGAAACTCCAACTGTCATTTATGAAACTTTATTCTACATACTGTAACTCTATTTATTATGAAACACAAACAACTTTTTATGAAACTCTAACTACAATTTATGAAACTTTAGTCTATATAGACTGTAACTCTATTTATTATGAAACTCTAACTACTTTTTATGAAACTCTAACTACAATTTATGAAACTTTAGTCTATATACACTGTAATTCTATTTATTATGAAACTCTAACAATTTTTTATGAAACTCTAACAATTTTTTATGAAACTCTAACTACAATTTATGAAACTTTATTCTATATATACTGTAACTCTATTAACTGTAACTCTAACTATTATTTATGAAACTTTATTCTACATATGCTGTAACTCTATTTATTATTTATGAAACTCTATTCAGTTTTAATTTGTAATGTAACTCGAGCTTTGTTGTTTAGGGAACCTCTTGTATCTTACACTGGATTTCACTGCATTTCGCGTGACGACCTCTGGTGTTTGGAACCTGGATCTCAGGTCTTAAACAATGTCATTGACTGCTGGTGTATTTTACTCAACCACCTCATGCATGAAAACACTGCACCAGTCCCAACATCCCGATGCTTCTTTGGACTTAGCCACACTGTACGTGTTTGTAATTTTAACAAACTTTGATATTTCTCCCTACGCAATCCTTCTTGTTAATACTATTTGTGGAACAGAGTCCTGTACTGGAAATTTGGAAAGCGCATAAAAAAGGGGAAGTGGTTGATGTCAGTAAAGAAATATTCACTTCGTGGGATATGTGGGTTGAAGAATGTATTGATCCTTTTCGTCTTGACTCTGATTTGGTAGGTGTTACCAATTTTGTGAAGAATGTATTCACTATAATACAGTTTTGTGAAATATAATACAGTTTTGTGAAATCTATAACTTTAATAATGTTTTGGTGTAATTTTCACAGGTCCTCATCCCTATACTGTCTGGTGATCGTGATCATTACAGCTGTGCATGTATAAATTTTTTATCCCAGCAGATTGAATACCTTGACAACCGTCTTTACGATGATGATTTTGACTCCCTGCCTTATGTCTCCATAGCACGTATCACAGTAAGTCATCACACACTATCGTTTTATTTGTTTTAAAATTTTATTTTTCTTCAAAAGAACTAATTACATATAATCACTGCAGGCTAAAGAAATGGGCAAGTACATGGTCTCTAAAGGGATATCTAAAGGCGACAGGGTTAGCGGGTTTAAAATTGTCAACGTTAAATTCAGATGGCAAGGTGTAGGCTACTCTGCCCAAGATTGTGGCATATACATGATGATTCACATGCTTCTTTATAACGGGACTCTATTTGATTGCGGCTTAGGCAGTATGGATTCAGTGAACTTGTACAGAGCGGAGATTGCTGCTACGCTTCTATTGAGTGACATTAACAAGGATAGGAGGGTGTTGTTGGCTGCTGTTGAGTCGTTCAAAGCTGGTAACATTAATCGTAGCGCAGGACCGAAGAAGATCGTGTCCAAAAATGGTAAAAAAAGAGGATCTGACAGTGACACAGGTCCTCCAGAAGAGAAGCGCCCACGGTTATCTGATTCCGAACCCAAAACACCAGTGGCTACAACAGCTGCCCATTCTAAATCCATCAGAAGCTTATCTGCGTTAAGAGTCGCCCCCGTGGTGGGGGAGACGGTTTGGGTTGCACAATCGATTGCGGGTTAGCCGATATAGCAATCCTTGTTGTTGCAAAACCTTTACGCAACAACCAGTATTTATATAAGGACGTCACTTATTTACGGAAACATACAGCAGACTATTGCTTCGTCGACGACATTGATTGTAACCCTAGGTACGGTAACATTTCTCTACATATCATCTCTATATTTGGCCTCAACATTAATAATTTATAATTACAGGGAATGCCTAGCAGATTATGGACGGAATGCTCGACTAAATAGGGATGACATAATGTCAATGCTACCTGAGGTGAAAACGTCCTCAAATGTAATCGAATGCTGGTCGAAGTTGCTGAATAAGATAGAATCAGATGAATACGAAGTGCCCAGAATGGCTTTCTTTGGTATAAGGCATACGGTAAGCAATTGCTTGGCTAAAGTTGCATAATATCGTACTAAAGTTTCATAATATATGCATTAAAGTTACACAATTTCCTGTTGAAGTTAGAATTCAAACATTATTGTATATACTGTAACTCTATTTATGATGAAACTCTAACTACAATTTATGAAACTTTAGTCTATAATACTGTAATTCTATTTATTATGAAACTCTAACTATAATTTATGAAACTTTATTCTATAATACTGTAACTCTATTTATTATGAAACTCTAACTAGTTTTTATGAAACTCTAACTACAATTTATGAAACTTTAGTTTATATATACTGTAACTGTCTTTATTATGAAACTCTAATTACTTACTATGAAACTCTAACTTTAATTTATGAAACTTTAGTCCGTATATACTGTAACTATATTTATTATGAAACTCTAACTACTTTTTCTGAAACTCTAACTACAATTTATGAAACTTTAGTAAATATATACTGTAACTCTATTAACTGTAATTCTAACAATAATTTATGAAACTTATTTGCTGTTAAGAGTTTTAAAGTTCCATACTAAAGTACTAAAGTTAAATTGATCATTAATATTATATATGCGGTCTCATTTTTAACGCCTTAAACGAATTGTGTAGGATGCGGTAATGCGCCTAAAGGACAGCAAAGATCAGTCAACCCCCAGCAATACCCAGATGGATAATCTTTTCATGATATGGGACATATTTATCAAGGGATGTGGTCGTTCGTTTAACACGAACGCAGAACTATTTTTCATACCAGTTAATGTCGACGAGCATTATGCGTGTGTATGTATCAATTTCAAAACAAAGACTATTGATCTCCTCGATAATCAATATTACCCGGCTTCCAAACAGTCCGACATCGTTGACGTGGCTATTATAATTGTAAGTTTTAATTTCTTTACTTTCCCCTGCATTATATTATCAAATTTACAAATTCACTCTAACAAATTTTGTTCATTTACCACCCTATAATAATGTATATGTAGGCCGAGGTGTTTAGCGACTACTTGGAGTCCAGGAATCTGGGAAGGGATGAAGAGGTCCCTACGTTTGAGAGACGTCAAATAAAATTAGCCTGGCAGGGTCCAAAAGCTAATGTAGAGGAGTCCGGCGTATTCACCATGATGCATATGTTACTATATGAGGGTGCGCCGTTCAGTAGCGAAGACTTGATGAGGAAGATCACCCGCCGTTATCTGGTAATCGAACTTGCTGCAACACTTGTACTGGCGGACATGAACAAAATCCGGAAAGATTTATTGGAGAAGGTGAATACATTTGTGGACGGAAAAGCTGATTTGTGGAAAAAACTTTATGCTGCCAGGAAAGCGAACAAGATTACGTCCAAAAAATAACAATCAGATCACTTGATTAGTCCAATGGACTTTGTATTTCAACTTTTACTGTCTTCACATTATGGCTTACTCTTTATATATTTATTAAATTTTAATTTAAAATATGGGTATCTAAGCATTTTTATCATTTAACTCTATGTAGGTAACTATAAATCTGAAATCTAACTAATTAACGAAACTCTAACAGAAGGTTGTGAATCTGTTGTAAATTGGAAATCTTTAAATTCTCTAACTAGTAACTTCAATAGGAAATTATGTAACTTTAGTTCGATATTATGGAACTTTGAATCTGATTAATGAAACTCTAACAAGTATAGCTTTCTAACTTCAATATGAAACTGCTTAATGGAACTCTATCGTAGCAAAGAGTGTGAAACTACATGCCCTTATATTTGAACTGTAGTCAGTTATCTTGGAATGTTATAATATTACCAGTATAGCATTCTAACTTCAACAGTAAGTTGTGTAACTTTAATTCATTTGGTATGAAACTTTAGCACGATATTATGCAACTCTAGTAAAGACGTGTCTAATTATTCCTGAATTAAACTATAACACAATGATGCAAAACACTAATCAATAAAAATGGGACTTTAAAAAGTATTTCCTGAATTAAACTTAAACAAGTACATACTGAATTACAATTCTAATTATTCCTTGTACTAAACTAAAAACATCACAAAAATAAAATAAAAATATTTATCTAATCCTCTAACTCATCATCTTCATTTTCCTCTTCTTCCTCCTCTTCATCTTCCTCTTCTTCTTCCTCTTCATCGTCAACATTTTGTGGAGGACGTTCCACAAATGGATTAGGACAGTTACGTTTGTCATGATGAGCCATTTGCTTGCAGTTATTGCACATGCGTTTCGGCTTACTTGCACATGCGACAGCCTTTGCCTTATTAGACAGCATCCTCTTTCCACTACCTTTGTTCTTCGAAATTTTCGGTGGCAGTATTGTAATCTCGTTATTTGTAGCACAACCAAGTAATTCTTCTAACTCTTGATGCTTGGTCATTGGCGGAACTGAAGGTAGGAGTTTTTCCCTAAACTCTTTTATCAGTTTGCAAAGGTCCTCAACATGTTCCTTCTCCCGTCCAATAAGTACACCCATTGTCTCGTGTACTTCTGACCACAATTTCGTCATTTCAATCTGCTTTTTGTCAATGATATCCACATCACCCACCCCTACACACCCCTTGTGATTGCTTTTTATATCACGTAAAGCATCCTTCGTCCACCTTTTAGCAAATGATGACTCGGGTATCTTATCCAGCCCATTACCTAAGTAAATCCATAGAATATGCCTACATGGTACACCCCTTCTTTCAAATAACTTACATGTGCAGCTACTCTCTAACGTACCTGCATCAAATTGTAGGGTACGTTAGAACAAATGAACAGTTTAGTAACCGTATATTCATACAATGCATGTCTTGTATACTGTAACTCTAACTAGTTTTTATGAAACTCTAACAACAATTTATGAGACTTTAGTCTATATAGTCTGTAACTCTAATTATTATTTATGAAACTGTTGTTGAATGTTTTTATGAAACTCTAACTAATTTTTATGAAACTCTAACTACAATTTATGAAACTTTAGTCTAGATATTCCGTAACTCTATTTATTATTTATGAAACTGTTGTTGAATCTTTTTATGAAACTCTAACTAGTTTTTATGAAACTCTAACTACAATTTATGAAACTTTAGTCTATATAGTCTATAACTCTAATGATTATTTATGAAACTGTTGTTGAATATTTTTATGAAACTCTAACTAATTTTTATGAAACTCTAGTCTAGATATTCTGTAACTCTATTTATTATTTATGAAACTGTTGTTGAATGTTTTTATGAAACTCTAACTAGTTTTTATGAAACTGTATCTACAATTTATGAAACTCTAACTACAATTTATGAAACTCTAACTAGTTTCATTAATTAGTTATAAAGTTCCATAATATTGTACTAAAGTTAGAATTTTATCGATATAATATGTAACTGTATTAAACAGTGTATGTAACTGTATTACCTGGGTTGTATTGTACAATGAAGTTTCGATTTCTCAAAGCATCTTTCACCGTATTCAGCTCCATGTTATTACTTTCCGAGAACCCTCTAGAAGTTAATGTGTTTGTGGAGCACTTGTACTCTTCTTGAAATTCCTCAAAAACCGCATGTGTGAATAACCTCGCTCCGTCACTCTCTAGAGCAGACTTACTGAACAACTGAGGCGTTGATTGTCTATTTTCGTTGTCAAGTCTCTTGTGTGTATGTCTTTGCTGATCCATAGCACTTTCAAAGCGCATCCAGAATTCAACTAACGTACCACATTTGTGCTCGAACCGCTTAAAAAAACTGTTCTCACTTTCCGACCTTTGGGTAGTCCTCATGACAGCCCCCATTTTAAGATCTCTGCAGTGGGCCATCACCCACTGATTCCTTTTATCATAGCTTTCTTCAAACCAATCCCCCTTTCCAACTCCGTGTTCCTCCATGATTTCTACCCATCTACTGTCAAAGCCGGAATTCTCTAGTTCTTCGTCCCAAACGATACTATTTAATTTCTTCAAGAAATCAGGGTAGTCCTTCCTCGCGGTCCCAAACTTGCTGGGTACCTGTAGAGTCTATTGATCGAATACGAAAGAGGGGGGGGGGGGGGGAATTGAGTATTAAAAACTAGCCCCACTTTTTCGATTTATATGATATGTAATTAATTATTTGATCTTATGAATTAAAATCAACTAATTAATTAATCAAAGTAAGCGCGAATAACGAAATAACGAAAAGTAAAGAGATAAGAGAGAGGCACACGATTTTTGAAGTGGTTCAGTTTCACACGTTGAAACCTACGTCCACTATTCTCGATTAATAATTTTTAGTACCTTTCTACGGATTACAAAAATTACCAACCCACTCGTATAATCAACACTATGATTATAACTCAAGGTGAGTATCGCTAAATACTCTATACTATCTTACGCTAATAAGAAAGTACAATATAACTCACACAAATTCCCGTTAAAGAATGTAAGCTTATAATGATGTACTATTATCCAATAACGTATTTCACTCAAGCGATTGATAATAATTGATGCACGACTCTTTTAAAAACAAACTCTAAAAATAATAAATATTTGCTCAAAGGTTTGCTTTAAAACGATTTTGGAAAATCAACACAAGTAAAATAAATGGACGTGTGATATGTGTGTATTTCGTGTGTATGTCGTGTCTTTTGCAAATTGTATGTGAAGGAGTATTTATAGTAGAAGAATCATAGTAGATCTAAAACCCTAGTATAATATAAAGATACTTATCTTTCCATAAAATAATATTTGCTTATCTTTTAGAAATATCTTTATCTCAAAATATTATTTGGTTTATCTTATAGAAATATATTTATCTTGATATCTCAAAATATTGTTGTAAAGATATAGTAGAATCCTAGATTAGGTAAACTAAGGAAACAAGCCTAAGGAGGCCGGATTCACCTAGCTCACGAAACCCTAGGAGGCACGCAACCCTAGGAGGCACAATACTAGGTTTCCACGAAACCCTAGATGGCTCCAACCCTAGGTGGGCTAATTAGGTTAACAACAAATTGAGATAGAATATATTAGAAACCCTAGGTAGCATGACAACCCATAAGTTGTATTACTAACCAATAGAATCTCATAAATATATTCTCTATTAAAATAATTTATAAATATAAAAATACTCTTTCACTTTTGAAAACATTTCAAAACATTTTATTTCCAAAATCATGCATCAATATTTTATCATTCAAAATCATAGGCTAAAGCTATAACTTTTGAACATAAAATCTCTCGAATGGAATAGTTACCGAATGACGACCTATACTATCTAATCTTCACAAAGATCTTCAGTATACGGATCATCTCTTCATCTTGATCACAAAGACCCTCCATCTCGAGTCTTGTGTAGATTTATGTAGATCTTGTTGAAGCGATTTTCTTTAAAGTTATGCCTGGTTAGCTATAACTTCCATGTTCACTTCCAAAGTTATTCCTGAAGTTGTTATAACTTTGTCTCACAGACTTTATCAAAGTTATGCCTAACTTTGATCTTTCTTCTCATAATTGTTGCTAGCTATAATAAGACTAAAGCACACAATTACACGCATATGATATATCGAGTAAAACACATTATTACGTAAACATATGTCATTATCAAAACTATGAAATTGGTCCAACAAATTCCCCCTTTTTGATGATGACAAGTCTCATATGATTTCCTCAAGAGTCTTCTTAACAATGTGACTAAGTATGGTTCCCCCTCAACAAAACACTCCAAAGTTATAGCAACTTTGATCGCAAGAACAAAACAACTTAGCCAAAGTTATAGCTTGAGAGAATTTAAGAGATAACGAGTCTTGACAAGGAGCAAGCTTAAGCAAAGACTCAAATCATATCATTTCTTCCCCCTCTTGGCATCATTGAAAAGACAAGAACAAAGACATGAAACGACTAGAATAACACATGTCAAGGCAAGAAATAGATATGCAAAATACGCAATATAACACGAGATATATCAAGCAAAATAAAGTGCAAATGTTGATTAAACTACAAACCACAAAATATATTGTTAGTTGCCATTGGGCCGAATAGACAATGTTCAAAATAAGCCAAATGGGCCGAATAGGATTAGTAGTTTAAGAGTTAAAACAACCAAGGATAGAAAAATCAAGGCATTTTGGGTTGACGGATTTTGTTAGGATCGACATAACCGGGCCTAGTGCGGTACTCAAGAGTGGAAAGACGGTCAAGGCAATTAGACACATGAGAAGCTTGAGCGGTGAGGCAAACATCAAAGTTCCGAACTTTCAACGAAAGAGCCTCCGTCGCATCGTATATAGTACGCATTCCCTCACGCATCTCCGTCCCGCTCTTAACCAACGACCCGCCTTGGCTCACCAAGAATGTCATCCTATCCCTTTGCCTATACGCCTCTTGCTTACAATCGATAATATTTCGTTCCAACTTAGCAAGGCGATCATCCACACCATCCATCCATGTCCTCATCTCATGACTCACACCCGACCCACCTTGGTCACGGGTTGAGCCCAAAGAACCCACGGCCACGGCTTGAACAACCGTGTCCAAAACCGTCTCAATTTTCTTATCCTGCGCATCCAAGCGCTCCATAATACGACCAATGTACATATCCAATTTTGATTCAATCACAGAAAAATCAGCCCCACCCGAAGACAATCCAACCGAACCTCCTTTAACCAAAAATAACAATTCCGGACCATTAGCATCAAGCTTCATAAATTTCAAGAACGTATCACACATCTCATCCTTTACCGCGACCCCATAATTTTGCACATTAACAACTCCCTTTGACTCAAAAAGCCGAGACAGCCACATGCCATACGGCAAGTCAAGAGTAGAGTAAAATTTGTCTTCGGTCACCGAGAAAGCGGTTTGTGAAATACGATTAAAAACAAGAGAAGGTAAATTAACCCGATTGCCCTCCAACCAATGCTTAACGACTAACATCTCATAGCATGCAATTTTATCACGTCCGCCCCGTCGCGGAATCACAGTATTCCATAAAAAGTTTAACAGAAATTTCAGTTTCGGAGAAACACTACCAGCCAACACGCAACTCGACACCGTCGCCCCAACATCAAAATACTGCTTAACCTCCAGCTTAGCCATGTCCGTCAGCTCATCCCATGACGTACTCGGATTGATTTTGATTCCATCATCAGGAACCAAAAACAGAGTACAAAAGTCCGTCACGGAAATCGAAACTGAACGGCCATTTATGACGGCATGCAACACTCCATTGTCTAAAGAAACAGAAGAAAAGAACTGAATTACCTCAATCGGATACACCGGACCCGAAAACTAAGCCACCGTTTCCCATTCTTGGAAATTCAGAAAATCAGAAAAGAATCCCAAAGCCCTATACTTGTCACACCAAGCCTTAGGATAATACCGACCACCGTGTATTCCATATTGAGCAACCCGGTTCACAAGTTTTCTTTCGTCTTTTGTAAGACGGAGTTTATCAATTCCCAATGAGGTTTCTTGCGGCGAAAAATCACGGAGAGTTACCCGTGTGGTCTCCTCGGAAACCGTGTCAGTGGGTTTGTTTGAAACTTCTTCTTGGAATTTACCTTTGCCTTTATTTAACCGTCTTCTTTTCGTACCCTCGAGACCCGCACCCGACTCGGTTTGGTTTGGGTTGGGTGATTGTTGTGTGGGAGGAGAAGAGGTATTTTTAGGCATGCTTGGCTTGGGGGTTTTAGGATTTGGGTTTTTGGCAATTTTTGATCTAGTGGAAGCCATTGTTGGAGATTGAAGGTTGAATGTTTGTGTGTTTGTTTGATGTGGGTGCCGTGAAGTGGTAGAGGAAGAGTAAAAATTTGGTTGAGAATTAATGTGGTAAAAGTAATAGGTGGAAGAGTAATTATGATTGTGTAAGAGTAGGTTTTTACTTTTGTACTTGTGCACATGGGTGTGCCGTCCAAATTTGTTCTTTCCTTTTTTCTTTTTTTTTTTTCATTTGAATTTGGGTAGGAAAAGAATATTGGGTGGTTATTTTTGTTGGGATATGGTAAGGATAGAGTTTTGGTAAATAAAAAGATATGGAAAGGTAATATTGATTTGAGAATTTCGGCTAACATGAAATACATGGGTAGAATTTGGCTCAATTTTGGAAAGTGAATAAGATAGGTTTTTGGTAAATATTCTGTTCATAATTCAATTTCCATAAAACACTCAATATGCAAGATACTCACGTAAAATATATTATATTAAACACAAATATACTAGCAATGAAATATGCGGACACAGTCATATAATCTCGTCTTAATCTAGCCAGTCACGCAGGTTCACAAAATAAATAAGATGAATTTAATTGCTACTGATTAAACCAATTTCCAACCGCAAAATCTCAAAACGTCTTCTCGCTAACGCCTTTGTTAAAATGTAAGCCCATTGAACATCAGTACTACAAAATTCGAGTTTAATGTTGCCCTTTTCTACATGGTCACGCAAAAAATGATGTCTAATGTCTATATGCTTAGTACGAGAATGCTGAGCTGGGTTCTTAGAAATAACAATAGCACTCGTATTATCACAGAAAACAGGCATACAACCAACATTAACACCATAATCACATAGTGGTTGCTTTAACCAAAGTAGTTGAGAACATACCAGTCCTGCAGCGATATATTCGGCTTCTGCAGTAGATAACGCAACCGAATTTTGCTTCTTTGAGCCCCACGTTATTATGCATGGTCCAACAAAAGTAGCGAATCCAGAGGTACTTTTTCTATCTAAAGAACATCCCGCATAATCTGCGTCTGAATATCCTACTAGATTGAAATTACCCTCAAGTGGATACCACAAATATAAGTTAGATGTACCAATTAAATATCTCAAGATACGTTTAACTGCAATCATATGTGATTCCTTAGGACATGATTGAAATCTAGCACAGCCACATACGCTGAACATAATGTCAGGTCTACTTGCAGTCAAATATAATAAAGAACCAATCATACCTCGATATGTAGTCTCATCTACGGACTTACCAGTTTCGTCTAAGGTCAACTTTTTGTCAGTTACCATAGGTGTGTCCATTGGATGAGCGTTTTCCATACCAAATTTTATGATTAGCTCCTTGACATATTTTTGTTGGTGAATCTTTATCCCTTCTTTGGTTTGTTGAATCTGCAGTCCTAGGAAGAATTTCAATTCTCCCATCATGCTCATTTCAAATTCTGAGGTCATAAGATCTGAAAAATACTTGCACAATTTATTGTTAGTAGACCCAAAAATAATATCGTCTACATAAATTTGAGCAACAAGTAAATCAGAACCCTCGGATTTTAGAAATAGGGTTTTGTCGACAGATCCTCTTTTAAAATTGTTTTGTAATAAAAATTTTGACAATCTGTCGTACCAAGCCCTAGGCGCTTGTTTCAAACCATATAAAGCTTTTTCGAGTTTAAAAACGTGGTTTTGAAACTTGCTATTCAAAAATCCAGGAGGTTGTTACAACAACAACTCATTCTTCCAAATAACCGTTAAGAAATGCAGTCTTAACGGCCATGTGGAATAAATTCATTCCCTTTATGAAGCTGCGAAGGCCCCCACCAGAACGCACAACCCCCCCCCCACGACGAATAGCACGGGCCCACCACCCCCATGACACTGACTGTGACAGCGAATGTCTCGTCATAATCAATCCCTTCTTGTTGATTATAGCCTTGAACGACCAATCGAGCCTTGTTACGAACTATAACTCCTGAATCATCCAATTTATTTCTGAATACCCATCGAGTACCAATCACAGTTCGATTAGGAGGTCGTGGCACGAGGTGCCATACTTTATTACGTTCGAACTGTTGAAGCTCCTCTTGCATAGCTACAATCCAATCGGATTCTGCAAGAGCTTCCTTGATGTTGGTGGGCTCTATGGTAGACAGAAAAGAATAAAATGAACAAAAGTTATTTAATGTTCGCCTCGTTTGAACTCCTTTATTCAAACTCCCTAGGATCGAATCCATAGGGTGAGAACTCTTATATTTCCATTTCTTAGAGTTCCTAGGCTCATCATCATCTGATGAACTCTCATTTTCCTCAAATGATTCAGAATCAAGATTGGTTCCCCCTGAGTTGGACTCTGGGGTTATAGATGAAGTTGGTACAACTTCAGTTACATCATCTTGGTTCTGGTTCAAAGTTATAGCATCATCAGCTATAACTTCAGTTTCATTTTCCTTGTTTTGAGAAGAGACATTCGTATCATCAACAATTGTCTCAGTTCTCTGTTCAAGGTCATTTGCGGATTTTTCAAGTTCATCATTGATTCCTTCAATAACTTCTTCATTATTTTCTGGCACGTCATCTCTGGAGAGGCGAAAGTCTGGATCATTCATGTCCTCTTCTTCATTCTGTTCAACTTGTTCAGGCACATTATCTTCATCAAATACAACATGAACACTTTCTTCTATGCACAACGTTCTTTTGTTAAATACTTTAAAAGCTTTACTATGATTAGAATAACCAACAAACACAACTTCGTCACTTCGTGGATCAAATTTGCTTAAATTACTTTTTCCATTATTATGGACAAAACATTTACTACCGAAGCAACGAAGGTGAGCTATATTGGGTTTTCTCCCTTTTAAAAGTTCATAGGGAGTCTTTTTGAGAATAGGTCTAATCATAGCTCTATTGTGCACATAGCATGCAGTACTAATGGCTTCTGCCCAAAAACTCTTAGGAAGGCCACTACACAAAAGCATAGTGCGGGCCATGTCCTCTAATGTTCTATTCATACGTTCCACGACACCATTTTTTTGTGGGGTTCGTGGTGCAGAAAAGTTATGTCCTACACCATTCTCCCTACAATATTCTATAAAAGCTTGATTATCAAATTCGGTGCCATGATCCGTACGAATGGAAATTAACTTTTTATCATACTTGTTTTGGGCGAGCTTCATTAGTACCACAAACTCATCGAAAGTTTCATCTTTAGTAAATAGAAAGATAGGCCATACATACCTGGAGTAGTCGTCGACTAGGACGAATACGTACCTTGATCCACCGCGGCTTCTCACTTTCATAGGTCCACATAGATCCATGTGTACCAACTCAAGTGGACGCTCTGTACTTACTACTCGTTTCGGTTTGAATGAAGATCTAACTTGTTTACAACGGGCACATGAGTCACACATCTTTTCTTGTTCGAATTGGATTGAGGGTAGACCCTCAACTAAATCCCAAGACTTAAGTTTCTTTAAAATCGTTGGACTGATGTGTGCAAACCTCTTGTGCCACAAGCATGAATCATCCACAGTGACTTTCATGCACGTAAAGGAACTTGTATTGACTTTGTTTAAATCAATCATATACACGTTCCGTTTACGTAGACCTTCTAAGATAACATTGCTAGTTCCTTCAACTATTATACGACAAACATTTGAATGAAAAACGACTTTGTTGCCTTTGTCACATAGTTGAGAGATACTTAGCAAGTTATGCTTAAGGCCATCTACCAGATATACGTTATTGATGGCATGAGAAGAAGATATACCAATCTTACCTACACCGATTATGTTACCCTTCTTGTTGTCTCCAAAGGTGACCTTGCCACCATTGAAGGGTTCTAGTGAAAGAAATAAATTCTTGTTTCCAGTCATGTGCCTCGAACATCCACTGTCGAGATACCAAAGATTGTTTTCTTTCACTATCTTCTGCAGGAGAATCAAATACAGCTTTTAGGTACCCACGCTAAGTTGGGTCCTTTATGGTTAGTGACTCTATATATTTGATCCTTCCTAACCCATACCTGTTTGACAATTCTTTTCTTCTTAGGATAGGGTTTGCTAGGTTTATTATATTGTTTGTTGTTATTGTGACGCACATTAGGTTTAAATGACTGCTTCTGATTCACATAAGGTTTAGATTTTGAAGGTACAGATGTGTAATCGAAAGCCATGTCATAAAACCATCTAAACTCATTATTTCTAACCTCATCACGTTGAGGTTCAGATTCAGACTCGTTAATACTAGACGCGTCATGCTCTTTCACAAAATCAGTTTGATTTTTGTTATCATTGACATACTTAACACAATCATCTTTAACATGACCGTTGTGACCACAATAATTGCAAATCAGATATTCTGAAAGATTGACGTACTTCCTTCTTCTGAAATCCCGGTCAGAAGGAGTGGATTTGCATTTATCATGGTCTCTACGACTATAGCATTCATGACCTAGACCTTTCTTCATGTTATTGTTAGACTGTTCGGTAAGGAAGTCTAAGACCTTTTGACTTCCTTCCCACTTATCATGAACTTTTCGTGCATGTAGGAGCAATTCCTTCAAAGACTGAATTTCTTTTTCACACAACGAATGATCTACATTCAAGTCTTTGGAGGGATTGTTCTTTTTGAAATTTTCACGAAAATCATTGAAACGTTTGTTCAAGATAAGTTTCTCCTCATAATGTTGACTTTTGGCTTGGGAGAATTCAGCCTTTAATTCTTTCAATTGCTGAGAAAGAAAAGAGTTTACTTTCTCATGATCAAGAATAACAACTTCCTTTGCCTTAGCTTGAGATTGTAAAAGCTCATTGACTTTCTTCAATTCTAAAGTTATAGCTTCATTAGCTATAATTTTGGCTTGAAGATGCTTAATGTTGAGCTTCAACTCTGAGATTATAGCTTCATTAGCTATAACTTTAGACTCAAGAGCTTCTTTCTCAACATTTGTCTTGTCTGAAGTTATAGCTGAAGTTGCCATAACTTTAGATTGAGCTTTTTAGCTTTGGCCTTAAGAAGTTGGTTTTCCTCAGCAATGTCAAGGATTTGTTCTTTAAGATCTTTCAATTCTAGACTCTGCTCATGACAATGATCTAAGGCTTCTTCAAAATACTTAATTAAAGACTTCTTAGATAAATTCTTAACTTGCTTTTTCAGTTCAAGATGACTAACCTCTTCATCATCTTCTGAATCTGGTTCTGAATCTGGGTTGCCAACAAGACACATCTCGGATTCGCTTTCATTGTCACTGTCAGAAATTAGGTCAAGACTGACGTTGCTTAGACACAAGTTGGCGACTTCCTCTTCTTCTGATTCGTCATCCTCTGTGTCGAGATCTCCCCAGCAATACGCCATCATTACTTGCTTGAATTCCTTCTTGGTTTTGTCTCGTTGATTTTTGTCTTTGATTTTCTTCCATGTGGGGCAATCTTTGATCATGTGATCATTATCCCCACATTTGAAGCAACCACGACTTGAAAGAGGCCCTTTTGACTCAATTGGCTTCTTGTAAGATTTGTTAGTGTTGTTGTTAAACGTTTTCCCTTGTGGTTTGTTAAAGAACTTTTTCTTAAAACGTCTAGCAAATAACACTGTTTCATCTTCAAGATCCTAATCTTGTCTTTCACTAGATTCGGCCTGTAAAGCCACCTTCTTGCTATTACTATCATTTGCCGCATCTTCATCAAGAGTAATCTCATGAGCCATTAGGGTTCCAAGTAGTTCTTGATAAGATAGGTCAGATAGATCTTTACATTCCTCAATTACCGTCACCTTAGGTCTCCATCGTTTAGATAGACTTCTAAGGATCTTCCTGGCAATTTCCTCGGAGTCAAAAGTTTTTCCAAGATTTTTCACTTCATTAATGATACTGGAGAAGCGAGTAGACATGCTGTCAAGCGATTCATTTTGTTCCATGGAGAACAATTCGTATTTTAGCATAAGTAGAGCTATGCGTTGCTTTTTGACAACAGTTGTCCCCTCATAAGCTAACTCAAGACCATCCCATATTTCCTTGGCAGTAGAACTAGATGAGAAACGATCAAATTCAGTATGGGTCATGCCGTTTTGCAACAGACTAATAGCCTGTGAATTTTTCTCAGCTTTCTTATAATCTGCCTCAACATAGTCATCTTCTTTCTTTTCGATGGAAGTGCCAGTGGCCGTTCCAAGCATGATCTTATTAGGACCATTCTTAATGATTAGCCAACACTCCCAATCGTTACCCTTTATGAAATGGGTCATCATAGTTTTCCATAGACTGTAGTTCTTCCCATCGAATACGGGACACTTCAGATGTTTGGAATCCATTAAAATAAAATTAAATGCAGCGGAAAATAAATAAAAATAAAACAGATTAAAATAGATCAGACCTCCTTGTGTAAGGGCAATCAAGGAGCACGAGGCTCTGAATACCAATGTAGAGTCTATTGATCGAATACGAAAGAGGGGGGGGGGGGGTGAATTGAGTATTAAAAAAACTAGCCCCACTTTTTCGATTTATATGATATGTAATTAATTATTTGATCTTATGAATTAAAATCAACTAATTAATTAATCAAAGTAAGCGCGAATAACGAAATAACGAAAAGTAAAGAGATAAGAGAGAGGCACACGATTTTTGAAGTGGTTCAGTTTCACACGTTGAACCTACGTCCACTATTCTCGATTAATAATTTTTAGTACCTTTCTACGGATTACAAAAATTACCAACCCACTCGTATAATCAACACTATGATTATAACTCAAGGTGAGTATCGCTAAATACTCTATACTATCTTACGCTAATAAGAAAGTACAATATAACTCACACAAATTCCCGTTAAAGAATTGTAAGCTTATAATGATGTACTATTATCCAATAACGTATTTCACTCAAGCGATTGATAATAATTGATGCACGACTCTTTTAAAAACAAACTCTAAAAATAATAAATATTTGCTCAAAGGTTTGCTTTAAAACGATTTTGGAAAATCAACACAAGTAAAATAAATAGCCGTGTGAATTCGTGTATCTCGTCTCAATTGCAATTTGTATGTGAATGAGTATTTATAGTAGAAGAATCATAGTAGATCTAAAACCCTAGTATAATATTTAATAAAGATATTTATCTTACCATAAAATAATATTTGCTTATCTTTTAGAAATATCTTTATCTCAAAATATTATTTGGTTTATCTTATAGAAATATATTTATCTTAATATCTCAAAATATTGTTGTAAAGATATAGTAGAATCCTAGATTAGGTAAACTAAGGAAACAACCTAGGTTGGCCGAAATCCTCTAGCTCACGAAACCCTAGGAGGCACGCAACCCTAGGTGGCACAATACTAGGTTTCCACGAAACCCTAGATGGCTCCAACACTAGGTGGGCTAATTAGGTTAACAACAAATTGAGATAGAATATATTAGAAACCCTAGGTAGCATGACAACCCATAAGTTGTATTACTAACCAATAGAATCTCATAAATATATTCTCTATTAAAATAATTGATAAATATAAAAATAAAACTCTTTCACTTTTGAAAACATTTCAAAACATTTTATTTCCAAAATCATGCATCAATATTTTATCATTCAAAATCATAGGCTAAAGCTATAACTTTTGAACATAAAATCTCTCGAATGGAATAGTTACCGAATGACGACCTATACTATCTAATCTTCACAAAGATCTTCAGTATACGGATCATCTCTTCATCTTGATCACAAAGACCCTCCATCTCGAGTCTTGTGTAGATTTATGTAGATCTTGTTTGAAGCGATTTTCCTTAAAGTTATGCCTGGTTAGCTATAACTTCCATGTTCACTTCCAAAGTTATTCCTGAAGTTGGTATAACTTTGTCTCACAGACTTTATCAAAGTTATGCCTAACTTTGATCTTTCTTCTCATAATTGTTGCTAGCTATAATAAGACTAAAGCACACAATTACACGCATATGATATATCGAGTAAAACATATTATTACGTAAACACATGTCATTATCAAAACTATCAAATTGGTCCAACAAACAACAACAACAACAACAACAACAACAACATCTTCCACCTGCAAAAAAAAATAATAATATTCGAGTTCATGGGGTCCTTATCTCTCCAACCTAAACCCATCTTTGAATCTTTCATACCATTAGTAAATACTAATCATTTAATTAATTGTTATGAGACGAAAATTCGGCAGCAATTCCCTACAGTTCTCCAAATACACAATGTTGAATGACTTGTCACTCTCCATATGTATTCAGAGAACATTAAAGGAACTGTCAACCAAACTTAATCGTCAAATAACAATTAAAAAAATGATTAGTATTTACCACCTAAATGGCATTAAAGATTCAAAGACAGTCCCAAAACGGGGACTATTCAAGAATTACACCTAATGTATAACTTTTGAACGGGTACTAAGTCTACCATATATGAACAAAAAAAATAAACACAATTAAACTTAAACAAAATAACGCAAACATAAAAACTTGGACTTATATACTTAATAATAACTAAACTTAATTCAAAACAAAAAATTAACATAAATCAATATAACTTATACTTACTAATAATTATAATTAAACTAATTAACTTAATATAAACTTAAACTTAAACTTAATAATAATTAAACTAATGAGGGGTGGTCCGGTGGGTGGCAGCGGGTGGTCCGGCCAGGGGCAGGGGAAAGGGGAAAGGGAAGGGGAAAGGGCGGACAAGGGAAGGGGAAAAGGAGGGGGGTGGTCCGGTGGTGGCAGCGGGGTCCGGCCAGGGGCAGGGGAAAGGGGAAGGGGAAAGGGCGAACAAGGGAAGGGGAAAAGGAGGGGGGTGGTCCGGTGGGTGGTCCGGTGGGTGGCCGGAGGGAACAAAACACATGAAAACATAAATAAGAGAAGAAAGAGAGAGAGACCTGAGAGAGAGGAGGGAAGAATTTAGTGGGTCGTCGTGGTGGTCTTTGTGGTGGCCGTCGTCGTTGTTGTTGTCGTCGTTGTCGTCGTCGTCGCCGTCGTCAATTTGGGGGTTTAGGTTTAATAGAAATGATTTCGGTAAAGGGGAAGAGACGCGAGCTCAGTCATTTAAAAGAGTTTGCGACGGAATTTCCGTCGCAAGTCCGTCGCAGAAATAAAACACGTGTCAGTCAATTATTTACCTCTGCGACGGACTATCCGTCGCAAGTCCGTCGCTAAATAAGATATTGCGACGGATATTCCGTCGCAGAAAAAAACACGTGTTGCCTTCCTTTGGTCAATTTGTCAGTCAATTATTTACCCCTGCGACGGACTATCCGTCGCAAGTCCGTCGCAGTATCTTATTTAGCGACGGATAATCCGTCGTAATTCCGTCGCATAATTTCCCGCCATGTGAAAAGTTGGGCGCCATATGTGAAAATGAACTGCGACGGAATATCCGTCGCAAAACCGTCGCAACTAGTAATCCCCGTCGCAAAATCCGTCGCAAGTATGTTTTTGCTACGGATTACATATCCGTCGCAAAATTTCCGTCGCTAATACACTATATTCTTGTAGTGGTTGTCGTGCACCACTCAAGCAAAAATAATTTATAAACCCCAACTAACGCGATACAGTATGCGAGGTCGAACCACAAGGATGGTGTAATCCTTCTTAGTGAGATTTAAGCCTAGTTTAGCGTACACAAGAAGGCGTGAAGGATTGATTAAAATAAGATGACAAGCTGATACGGTTTTATTTAAGCTCGCAAGTGTACGAGTTGTCGTGTATTGCCAGGGCCGAATCCCTAGAGACGGAATTATGGCTCTAAGATGGTCTAATTGAGTTCTAGTTTAGTCCTAACTAGAGATAACTCAAATTACTCATTCAACCATTTCATCAAACACCCCGTGTGCACAAAACAAAGAGACTATCAAAAGACCCAATCTTTATGCCGAAATAACATAATCAACCCATAAACCTATACTAACTCCCCCATATACCTTTGTTATACACTACTCAGTCATAGTAATACGAACAAGCATTAAAGATGAATACTTGGATATGAAATAAATAAGGCAAAACATGTTCAACAATATAACTAATAAAACAAGAAAGGAAGAGTAATTAAATGACAAGATGAGAATTATACCAAACATGTAATGAAGATGAAAAATTGGATTAATAAGTGGAAGAAAAGTCTCCTCAAGTCTTCAAATTACAACCCAAATCTTCAACAATAACTAAAGGAAAGACTAGATCTAATAGTAATTAAGTAGAAATATGGGTAATTATGATTAATAAAAGGAAGATTAAAATACTAATTAAGAAAATCACTTGCTAATTATTAGGGTTCTAAAAATATAAGTTAGTGTAGGGTTGATATATTGTCATTTCACCCTATTATCCGCCTTTATTTGGCCTATTTAGCTCGCTTTTGGCGCTCCCTAGGAGAATTTTTATGTGTTTTACGTTCCTCGAGCACTTTTCTTGTTTATACTTAGTTTTGCAGGTAAACCGTCACCTAGGGCGGATTCTACCTAGCTTTGACTGACCGAGAGGACAATAGACCATTTGGAGGACCCACGACACACCCTAGAGGACCCTACATACCCCTGGGCGCCCTACTTGGCATGCCAAAGTTGTTCAAAGCCGAGGCGAGCCATACCGAAGAAGATCGACGAAGTACTTGAGTGAACAAAGAAGGAGAGACGAAGTCGCGAGCGTGACTTGCATATCACGGCTGCAAGATGCCTTCACAAATCGAAGAATGTGAAGCAACCCGTCACGGGCATGACATGCTTGTCACGAGCGTGACATGAAAGTCACGGGAGTGACCAAGCTGTCGCGCGCGTGAGATGGCCCCCCAGAAGTTGGCTTGTTTCTGCCATAGAAGTCACGACCGTGACACATATCTCACGCCTGTGACGGACCAAGTCACGTCCGTGACTCTCCTCTCACGAGCGTGACTTCTCCAGCCCAATTGCTCTTTCCATGTCCGTCTCTCCTTTCTTTTGGGAACCTATATATACCCCCACTTTGTAATATTTTAGACACGAAATCCTAGATCTAAAACTCCTTCTATATTAGTGTTAATCTTCCCTTAATTACATTGGTTTAAGCTTAATATTGGTTTAATTAGTCTTTGATGCTTGTTTTAGTGTTAGAACTTGGGTTGTAACTAAAGATTTGTGACTCAATATTTGTTATTCTATCAAAGTTCTCACCTTTTTCTTAAGTTAGTATAATTTCTTCCTTTAATCTTGTCTTTCATTAAATTTTCCTTTTAATCTTTGGTGTTTATTCACTGTTAATTATAAAATGTTATTTGTTGTTAATTCTCTTATTGAATCCTTAGTTATTGTTGAAATCTCTTTGAATATGTGTGAGTAATAACTTTGCTAGGGTATGTGGGGGATTATGGGTCCAAGTATGAGTTAATATGAAGATTGTTGGGTCTAAGTGTTGTTTAATTGTCTTGTCTCCAACCTTTTCTTATAACATGTTTGATGAAATGCTTGTGTGAATTTGCATGAATCTTTCTCTTGTTTCGAATGCCATAAGATTGAGAGTCGTGGTTATTCGTAGAACCGCTAGGTTGGCACATCGTATCTAGTAAACGCGATAGCTAATTAGAGACGGTTTGAGGAGGAATTGTAAGATCGAAAGCCTCAATTCGTTATTCCTACACTAGGCAACCCTTCGACTATTAGAACCAACAAATTTATTTGACTCATGCCACCCATATGAACCCACTCACTCTAGTCTTCCTTTTATTGATAAATACCCGACTTTCTTTGTAACAACCCGAAAAGTACCCAATTTTTCTAGTAAAAAGATTTACTAACACTTTTCAGCAGACTTAAGTTTTTAAAATAGAATTTATTGTTTCGAGTCGTATTTTGAAATTCCGAGTTCGTATTTGGAATTTCTGAGAGATTTCATGAAAATCCCGTTTTTAGTCATCTTTGACTTTTCTTGACTTTTAAGTCGTCTTTGACTTTTCTTGACTTTTTAAAGTCGTCATTGACTTTTCTTGACTTTTAAGTCGTCATAAACTTTTCTTGACTTTTAAGTCATCTTTGACTTTTCTTGACTTTTCAGTCAACTTTGACTTTCGTTGACTTTTTCCCGACTCGCCTTGTAATTTTGAAGACCGAAATTTTATTTAAAAAATAATATTTTTAATTTATTTTTATTTAGATTTATTAGAATTTATGATAATTTAATAAAATTATTTTGAATTTATTCGGAATTTATAATAAGGTTTTACGGTTTTAACCCAAACGTCATTTAACTATTCCCGGGTCAACTTAAGTCCCGAAACCCGACTTTGACATGAGTCATACGCCCCATGTCACTTTTTTTCCACTCATATTAGATCTTTTAATTAATATGATTAAACTAATAAAAATATCTAAGATATTTGTAACTTTATCGGTCTGTCAACTTAAACTCCGCAAATCGCGTAAAAACAGACCCGATTCCTCTCCATTTCACACGTCTCTTTTTCCCCTCTTAAGCCTTGATATTTTCTTTCTTTTCATTACTCACCAACAACTTTTCATTTAACAATCAATCAAATTAAGATCTAATTAATCGTTCTTCATCGTTCTTCATTCGTTCTTCGTCGTTCTTCATTTGTTCTTCGTCGTTCTTGAGCAAAATCATCATAAAACCTTCATTTCTTAATTAAATCCGTCCTAACTTATATTTCTAGAATCTCCTCTTCGCTCTCCATCTTCAAGTACGGTTTATTTCAATTCCGTCAAAATCGTTTTCAACACTTTAATTATGGAAAATCAAGTTTTAATTCTAATAATGTTATTCTTGTCATTTCTTATAAGGGGAAGATTTTGAAGACGAGTTTGGTGACTCGTATATTTTGGGTGAAGATTAGTAGACGGGTTTTTCTTTACTTCTTATTTTGGTGCTACTTGATTTTGCTAGCTAGGTAACGATTCCGAGTTACTCGACGAATAATGTTACATAGCTTTTGTTTCTTTTATTTTTGGTTCATCTTTTGTTTTTGGTCATGTTATTATGATTTATGGTTTTTAGTAGTAACATGATAAGTAGTAATGATTTTCATGTTGTAGGGTATTTTTAATATGTTAGTGTTCTTGATGAATTTGGATGATGGTTCATAATAATGATTTTTGTATGATGGTTGTTAAAATGGTTGTTTGATAATTAAAATATGTTGGAATTAATTTGGGTGTGATTGTTGGTTGAACCGTGTAGGGGTTGTTTAGGGGGGGCTGTGAACCGGACCAAACCAGCCGGTCCAGGCCGGTTCAGACCCGGTCTGGGTTGGTCCATGGTGGGTCCGGGTTTTGGTCTTTGGGTTGTGTCGATGTTTGATTGTTATGTTGTTGTTTTGACGGGTTTTAATTATGTTAAGCATGCGGGAAATAATTAGAAACGGTTTTTAGTAAAATCGATAAAAAGGCCAAAACAGCCCAAAACTAGGCCGTGGGGCCCAGTCCAGGCCCATGTGTGTCTCGGCCCAAAATCAGCCCGTGGGTCCCACTTGGGGACTTGTGACGGTTTTTGAGTTATCGTCATTTTGGTCGCGTTTTGTAATAATTAGCAAGCGAGAAATATTAATAAGTAAAATATTTAATTAAAAAGGTTTTTCATAAAATTATTATTTCTCACATGTTAGAAATTATAATACGAGATCGTAGTTTAAATTGATATCCTTTAAGTCAAGCGGGTTTTTGGTATGAGATAATAATTCACATGTTAGAAGTTTTAATAAAATAACATGTAATGAATATGATGATTTTTATGATCAAGTCTATGTGGTAAAGACTCTGTTTCTAGCCGGTTTGACCAAACGGGGTTGGTCAAACTAAGATCTAGTCAGC
>JAIUZE010046319.1:0-54697 GCA_022085475.1 Heliosperma pusillum
AATAATCTAGCAAGTGAGAAATAGTCAATAAGTAAAATATTTAATTAAAAAGGTTTTTCATAAAATTATTATTTCTCACATGTTAGAAATTATAATACGAGATCGTAGTTTAAATTGATATCCTTTAAGTCAAGCGGGTTTTTGGTATGAGATAATAATTCACATGTTAGAAGTTTTAATAAAATAACATGTAATGAATATGATGATTTTTATGATCAAGTCTATGTGGTAAAGACTCTGTTTCTAGCCGGTTTGACCAAACGGGTTTGGTCAAACTAAGATCTAGTCAGCCCCGTTTTGACTGATGACCCGTCGCGGGACTCGGGTCGGGGATTTGTCTTAAAGTAAGGTTTTATTTAATTATTGAATTAGCCTTAGTAGATATGAGGCGATATGATATTTGAATATGATGTATATGCAATTAGTCACATGATAGGATGTTTTTCCCGTGACTGTTTTATTATATGGTTGGTGTCGTGTTGACTAAGTACCCATAGAGAATTATGAGTAGATGGCGTCTTGACCATTCTAATTCTAAATGAGTATCTTGGACCATGACATTGATAGGCACGTACTATCTTTAACGAGCATATGGAGTTTGCCGCTTGATAGCTTCTGTGTCCCGGCTTGGTGGGTTTATATCCAAGTCGGGGTATGGCTGCCATTGTTTCCACTTTGGGAAATGGAGCCAGTTTAAGTACTAGCCAACCCCTTTGATGGATCTTCTTAGGGTGTACTCATGTGATTGTATCATGGGTCTTGGATGCGATGGATCTTCGCAGTTCTCTGGGTCTGCGCAGTCTAGGTTTAGGGTTGAGTCGTATCTTGGACATGTTATTAGGGTAACCTCTGAGCTAAGATATGTGCTTTGGATCTGGGCCATGTTATTAGTGTAACCGATGAGCCTAGATGTGTGCTTGGTATTTGGGCCATGTTATTAGCGTGACCGCTGAGCCTAAATATATACGTATATCCTACCTCGTGGTATAGACTCGAGTTACAGTCGACTATGGGCCGTGCTAAGAACTTATGCCTGTTTGTAGAAGTATTGGTCTTTCATGTTTGATGATTCTATGAATCTTAGAAGGTGAGATGCAAGCCGGCTAAGGTTGATAGAGTTTGGATTACCGGTTGTTAACTGATTCACATGACTACGTGTTGATTAGGGTTTGAGTGTATCACGGCCATGTTTCTGAGAGGAACCTCTGAGCTAGCATACCAGCTTCCCTACCTCGAGTTATAGTTTATTATCGGTTTCACATGATAGCTTTCACATGCTAGGTTATTTGTTAGTTATCTGTTTCATAAAATGAAAAGCATATCATATATGTTAAAGTTTTGTATTGTCCATATACATTGCTTTTATGTTATTCATGTTTTATTAAACTTGACATTTCGTGGCTGGGAGGACTCGGAGTTACTCCCCACTGACTGTGGCTTCCGTGTTTATATTTAATGCGGTCGAACAGGTGGTGAATGCATACATTGGGTACATTGACGAGCTAGCGAGCGAAGTATTACCTTGGACCGATATTCGGTTCTTAGATTGTATATTATTATACACTCTTTTATTTCTGTATTTATACGGGAGATATGTCTCCCGTTTCAGATACTTTTTATTGTATAATATTATTTCCGTATTTGTTATGAACCCTTTTATTTCAGACACCTTCGTTATGTATTCTCGTATTTTATTTAGTTAGATTATTTTTTTTCTTTCCGCAAATTTGAGGGTGTCACAGTTGGTATCAGAGCATTTTTGCTCCCGACGCACGTTTGTGTACCCTTGTATAAATAACTTGACCTTAATAAAATAATAAACTTGTGAGATAGAATGGTAGGATGGGTAGATTAGGATTTATGTTGTAATCTCTTTGTGCTTGCTAAATGATAAGTATTAATCTGTGTTTTCTTTTGCAAGATGCCTCCGAGAATTGACAACACGATCTTAGCAGCTCTTACTGTTATTATTCAAAATCAGCAAAATCAACAAGCAAATCCTATTCCTGACCGTGAGAGACACGGAAGTTGTACATGGGTTGCTTCACAACTATCTAGGAGCCAAGCCAAAACCTATGATGGTGAAGGGGATCCCGTCAAACTTGCTGAATGGATTCGAGAAATGGAGAAGAACTTTTCTCTTTATGATGTTCTTGAAGCGGATAAAGTCCGTCTGGCTTCCCACTTCTTAGTGAAGGAAGCTGATCAGTGGTGGTCATTTACTGGCCCTACTTCTAAGTTAGAACCAGATTTTGGTTGGACTCGTTTCCGTGAACTATTGGAGGCGAGGTTCTACCCGGATGAATTGAGACAGCAGAAACTGAAAGAATTCATGGACTTCAAACAAGGATTTCTCTCAGTTCAGAAGTTCACAAGCAAGTTCAACGAGTTGGCTCATTATGCCACTCGGCTTATTTCAAGGGAGGACGACAAGGCCTTCTTTTACCTAGGAAAGCTTTCTCCTGAGGTGAAGGGCAAGATCAGTAGGGGTGCTACTTCCTTTGTCTCTATTTACAATGAGGCCATATGGGCAGAGAGTTCTATTCGGGAGATTGCCGACGAGGCTCGTTCCTCGTATGTTGCTCCTAATTCTTATGGCAAGAGACCATTATATTCTACTTCTCGACCTTCCTTTTCTTCCTCTTTTCCAAACAAGAGGAGAAACTTTCAGCGTGGACAAGCAAATCAGAGAAACCGTCCATTAGTTCCGAGCAACAACAACGATCTTAAGGGTCGTATCTGTTTTAGGTGCAAGATGCCTAGGCATCCCGGTATGGGCTGTTTTAACCAGCCAATTGTGTGCTATGCTTGTCACAAACCGGGACACCAGGCTAATGTATGTCCTGATAGGAAGAAGATAGTTTCTACACCAGCTAATTCAGGGAGACCGAAGGGTCGAATTTTCATCATGAGCCGCGCTGAGGCCGATGCTCAACCAGACATTGTGACTGGTATGTTTTCAATTTAAGAAATACCGTGTTTAATTTATACGGGAACTTCTTTGTCCTTTAGTTCAATAAGACTATCCGATAAATTACCTCTCAAAGCTTCAGTTGGAGAAAGTACTCCTATATCTTTACCGTTCGGAGATGTATTTTCATGCTCTTATCTTCATTCGGACATTCCTATATCAATAAACGGATCTACTTTTCCGGCTAATATCTTTCTTTCTTCCCTCTTTCTATTCGATTTATTCTTTGGAATTTTCCGTTCCTTCTATCGAATATCATTTCTTATAGGTAGATTATTAGAAGCCTTAGTTAGAAATTTTAGGCATAGATAGTAGAGTTATTACCTTTACTATAGAATTTTTGAAACTAAAAGCTTTTGGAAATGTTTAATGATTTCAAGTAGTTTTACCGTCAAGGAGTGTTGAGACTTGTTATTGGAGACGTTCGATAACTTGTTTTCTCATTTATTGATGCGAAAATGTATTTTTAAGGTCTTTGATTTGGGACGTCGATGTTCTTAACGGCCGACGAGAACCTTCCGCCCCGTTGATAAGACCCTATATTTTTATTACGAATATATTTTTAACAGTTTTGAAATAGACCTACATATATGTTACTTTCCTTCTTCTAAGTTTCGAGGACGAAACTTTTTAAAAGGAGGGGTGATTGTAACAACCCGAAAAGTACCCAATTTTTCTAGTAAAAATATTTACTGACACTTTTCAGCAAAGTTAAGTTTTTAAAATAGAATTTATTGTTTCGAGTTGTATTTTGAAATTCCGAGTTCGTATTTGGAATTTCTGAGAGATTTCATGAAAATCCCGTTTTTAGTCATCTTTGACTTTTCTTGACTTTTAAGTCGTCTTTGACTTTTCTTGACTTTTTAAAGTCGTCATTGACTTTTCTTAACTTTTAAGTCGTCATAAACTTTTCTTGACTTTTAAGTCATCTTTGACTTTTCTTGACTTTTAAGTCGACTTTGACTTTTTCCGACTCGCCTGTTTCTAGACAGATTGGTCTTTCATGTTTGTATGATTTTATGAATCTTAGAAGGTGAGATGCAAGCCGGCTAAGGTTGATAGAGTTTGGATTACCGGTTGTTAACTGATTCACATGATTACGTGTTGATTAGGGTTTGAGTGTATCATGGTCATGTTAACGGTAACCTCTGAGCTAGCATACCAGCTTCCCTACCTCGTGTTATAGTTTATTATCGGTTTCACATGATAGCTTTCACATGCTAGGTTATATGTTAGTTATCTGTTTCATAACATGAAAAGCATATCATATATGTTAAAGTTTTGTATTTTCCATATACATTGCTTTTATGTTATTCATGTTTTATTAAACTCGACATTTCGTGGCTGGGAGAACTCGGAGTTACTCCCCACTGACTGTGGCTTCCGTGTTTATATTTAATGCGGTTGGCAGGTTTGTGATGCATACATTGGGTACATTGACGAGCTAGCGAGCGAAGTATTTACCTTGGACCTATATTCGGTTCTTAGATTGTATATTATTATACACTCTTTTATTTCCGTATTTATACGGGAGATATGTCTCCCGTCTTGTATAATTCTTATGTATAATATTATTCTCCTTTTGTTATGAACCTTTTTATTTATGACACCTTTGTTTATTTAGTTAGATTATTTTTTTTCTTTCCGCAAATTTGAGGGTGTCACACGTTAATTCGGGTGTTGAAACAGTTGTGGGAGACAGGGTCGTACACATACGACATCTCTAGAAAGCAGAACTTTGATCTTAGAGCCGCACTATTATGGACTATCAATTACTTTTCTACTTACGACATGTTATCGGGTTGGTCAACTTCTGGTGAACATGCGTGTCCATATTGTATAAAGAAGGAGAGTAAGTCGTTTTGGCCTTATAAGAGTAGAAAATGGAGTTGGTTTGATTGTCATAGACAATTCTTACAACCTGATCATGTTTTCCAAAAAGATAAAGTGAATTTTCGAAAAGGACGAGTAGAGAAAGATTTTGCTGCTACGAGATTAACGGGTGAAGAAGTGTGGGTCTGTCTGAACCATTTGTACAAAATTGTGGATGCAAGTAAAGCTGAATTGGACACGTTAAAAGTTACTCGAATCCGGTGGTGGGAACAAAGCATTTTTTGGGAGCTTCCTTATTGGAGAACACTATTAATTCGTCATAAGCTTGATGTAATGCAGATCAAGAAAAAAATTCGAGCAACTGATTCACACAGTGATGGATGTGAAAAATAAGACAAATTTTACCCCACAGGCACAAGTGGACATGTTGATAGTTTGTTCTAAACAGCAAAAAAGGGATTCATTCATTTTGAATAAAGTACAAAATGAGGTGTTGTATGATTGGATATCCAATTTGAGATTTCCGGACGGCTATGCTTCAGATCTGAGTAGCTGTGTTGATAAACACGAGTTAAAACTACATGGATTAAAAAGTCATGATTGACACGTGTTTATGGAGAGTTTACTTCCAGTGGCTTTAAGGCACCTTCTCTTGAAGAATGAGTGGAATGCAATAACTGAGATTAGCCAATTTTTCAGAGATTTGTGTACTTCATCGATACAAGTTGAAAAAATAACTAGTCTTGAGAGCAACATTGCCTAAATCATTTGCAAGTTAGAGAAGATATTTCCACCTTCTTTTTTTAACTAAATGGAGCATTTACTAATTCATTTGCCGTATGATATGAAAATGGGTTGTCCAGTGCTATATAGGTAGATGTATCCTTTTGGGAGGTAATTAATTCAACAACTATCCAACTTACTTTAATTTCATTTTATCCTAACCAACTTTTTTATATGTTCTTAAATCATTTGAAAAAAAACGATTGGAAATAAAGCACGTGTTGAAGGTTCTATATGCAACGTGTATTTGCTTGAAGAAATTTCCAATTTATGTACCTTTTATTTTGAAGAGAACGTAGACACAAAAGACAAGGATCTTGACATAGGCTTGAAAGAGGCTACGTATTCTACCTTACCCGAGATTCTTCAAGATCACGGGGGTATTAGTTCTGGAAAGTGTCGTGAAAGATATTTAGAAGACAACGAATATGAACGTGCAAACTTATATGTTTTATCTAACTGTGATTTAGATAAATTAAAGCATAACGAAGTGTAAGTATAAATCGATCTTTGGAACTTTAATTATTAACAATTATAACAACATGTTAAAAACTATTACTTAATTCGACATTATTTAAAATGAATATAGGATGTTTGAAAATAATATCAAAACAGAATATCCCCAATTTCTCTATGCCGAGGATATTTGGAACAAATTTGACACAAGATTTCTCCAGTGGTTTAGATGTCAAGTAAGTACATACTAACACCAGATTACTCTTTTTTTTATTATACCTGAAGGTATTATAATTTGATAATAATTTAACAATGATAGGTAAACAATTAAAAATATCCAGTTCTCATTGCTTTAGAAAACGGTCCTACGAAAAGGGTGCGAACATTGAAACGTTATTTCATTAATGGCTACAAATTTCGCACTTTCAAAGATGGGAAAGATTTGGAAAAATCTACAATTAATAATGGAGTATATGTAAGTTCGACTGAGTGAGCTGACTACTATGGAACACTCAATGAAGTTGTTGAATTGTCGTACACATGCAAAAAAAGCACATATAATGTTATTTTACTCAAATGTGATTGGATAGATAATTCTGAAAAAGGAATGGAAGTGCATAAGGATTATAAACTTGTGGATGTTAATCGAAGCATAAAATTTCCGAAATACAATCCATTTGTGTTGGCGTATCAAGTAGAACAAGTTTATTATACTTCATATCCAAATATCAAAAGAGATAAAGATAAGTGATCAACAGTGTTCAAAACTAAAGCCAGATCGCATGTTGATGCTCCTGTTGTCGAATATGTGTTTCAAGAAGATGTTATTAGTAGTGAGACACTACTATCAATAATTGAAGTGGCAGATGATAACGAATTTATAGATGAGGAAGAAGAAATGCAAATAGACGACAATAATGAGGAGAAGGTAGAACAGCAGCAGAAGAAGGAGGAGAAGCGGAAGGAAGACGGAGCATAAGATGAAGAGGAAGAAGAAGATTTTATAGACTCTCTTTTTAAACACAACATTTCCGAAAACCAAAATTCAAGTAGTGATAATGAATAAGATTATTTCTAATTCTTGTATTAGTTAAAACTACTTTTTGTAAATGTTTGCCGTTTGCAAAGCACTTTCATTTTAGCTGTTGACAATTATTTGTATTATTCATTAATAAGAATATATAGTTTCTTGTTATTTAATTGTACATGTGTGTTAATTCATGACAACTTTGAACACTTTAGTTTTATTCTATATGGCGGGCGGACGACGACGGAGAAATAGTTGTAATAATGTAGGAAACCGAGAGAAGGAGGACGAGAATGAACAAGTCTATGACGGGAATGTGCAATAACCACAGGTGGATACTACTACTCGCCAAATCCATCTCGATCCGGATGAGGAAACAGGTATTTGGTAAGACTAATTCACTTTTACTTTAATTGATTATAATTATGATTATTTAAAATATCATAATATTTATATATAATGTATTTAGTTATGATAATTGATTTCAGGTTCAGTGATACAGATGTGGTTAAACTGATATCGGAGACCATAACCTGCGGGTACAAGGAACACGCTCAAAACTGGAAAGAGGCGTCAAATACTTTGCGGTCGGCTTGGTGGAACTGGTTTGAGGTATGTATTATGATTTTATTATAATCATATCTATTTCAACTTTTTTTCTCAATTCATCTTTGTTACTGATTTATTATTATTTTTGTTTATTTAGTTAATTAATGTTTTCCTAACTTTATGTTTTAATCTTGACAGCAAAGGGTCTCTTTCGAGCCTTGCCATAGAGATATAGTAAGGAAAGCTTGGGAATATGCCATAAAGACACGCTTACGTCATATGATCTACCAAGCTTCGCAGAAAGACGAGGAGCACAAGTCGAAATGGATTCCTTTGGACTTATTTAGAAAGCTTAAGAATAGTCTCGTCTAAGATTCTAGCTTCGTTGCGAGATCTGAATCAGCATCGGCTAATCTTAGGTCGGGATGTGAAGAGAAGGGAAAGACGTTGCCTACTCACATAATGGGTAGAAAAAACACCATGACACTCATGGACAAAATGGTAAATATCTTCTTTTAATTTTTTTTTGTTTATTTATCTAAATATAATTTAATACACACACACACACACACACACACACACACACACACACACACACACACACACACACACACACACACACACACATATATATATAAAACAAGTATTTAAATTATAAGTCGGGAAAAAAATCATCTGATATCTCAAATGTCGTGAAAGTCTTAGGGAAGACAAAGAAGCACAACATTCGTGGATGGTTATCAAGAAAACTAGCTGAACTCTTTGTAAGTTATGCATTATTTCGCTAATTGGTTTATGTTTGTCATTTATATTTAATTACATTAACTATTTAAATAATAATTACTAATTCTGAGCTTGTTTGTGATGTAGAATAAGATCATGTCAAAGAAATATGAGCTTCAAAGTCAAGGAGTCGAAAACATTGACGACAATGAGATCTATTTTGAAGAGACTAGATTTGACGAGAAAGAAAGATGCTACGGATTGGGACAAGCGGCAGATTATTTGTTTGAGCATCATAGGCACTTCGTTGCTACCTCAGATCCGACTCAGTTCACCCAAGGTTTCGCTACTAAGTTGTCAAAGGAGAATGCGGCACTTACGAAAGAGCGCGAAGAGCAATTCATGCTCGGGATTGCAATTATAGTAGAGTACTTGAGTCAGGTTAGAAGAAAATCTACTTAGAGCTGTAGATCTGGAGGTCCTACACAGGGTCGAGACAACTTTGATGATGGTGGTGGCGATAATGCTAGGCCCAACACATTCACCCCTTTCACTTCATTCAATCCGTGTGGTTAAGTGATTACTTAGTTATTTTGAACTTAACTATGACTTAAAATTTTTATTTGTAAAACTTGAATTTTATGATATAAAATCAATACTTTGATGATAAATGGAATTTGTGTTACATTAGTAACCTTGTGGTAGGTTTTCTGCTAGAAAATTTCTGTTATTTGCAGGTTTTTAATGTGTATTGGGGATGCAGGAAACCAGTGCATTCTGCTGAATGCGCTGGTGTTTTTGCGACGGAAATTTCGTCGCAAATGTTTACTACCTGTGGACTGACTCAAAAAGTGGAAGTCAAGTCAAACAATTAGTCAACATTTGCGACGGAATTTCCGTCACAAACATTGACTAATTCTTTGACTGACTAGACATATGGCAGTCAAGTCAAAAAATTAGTCAATGTTTGCGACGGAAATTCCGTTGCAAATGTTGACTATTTGTTTGACTTGACTGCCACCTGTCATCCGTCGCCATTTCTATTGGCGACGGATATTCCATCGCAGAATAACTGCGACGAAGTATCCGTCGCAGAAACTACTGTTTGCGGTGAAAATATGCGACAGACATGATCCGTCGCAAAATTGTTTTTGGCGACAGACATGATCCGTCGCAAAAAAAAAATTGGCGACGGACTAATCCGTCGCAATATTGATTCAGTTGTATTTTTATGTGATCTCGTATCACTTTTATTGTAATATTTTAATTTTAAAAATGTATAATAGGAAAGTCTTGTAATTTTATTACATATTTTGTAATCATTTGTAATTTCGGAGTTTCCTAAAGACGGTGCCATTCGGAAAGGCGTTCCGAAAGAGACGGTGTACTTGGGAGGCGTGCTTATGAAGTTCAAGGGACCAATGGAGTTGGTTTCCGAATTTGTAATAGATTATTTGATTTTCTATTAGGAAGGCCATACTAGGAAATTTATTCTTTGCTTGCATTTTATTTAATATGTTTGCATTCATTGCCAAATCGCCATAACATGACATGCATTTTTATCGACTCTTCGACTGTGCCAATTATAATTATCGTTAGTTCATCGATTTAGTTCACTTAAACGAGATAGATAACAAATTGACATGACCTCTTCTAAAGAATAATTGAGATCAAGCCTTACCAAATAGTAGAACCCATGAGTCTCAATTTCTCAAGGAAGTAGGCTCGGCTCACCGAGCTGCTAAACTTTTTATATTAGGTAACTGCGGTAATAAAAGGTTATTACATAGAAATTTGGATTGAGCTTAACGGAAGTATTTGCTACCGTAGCCGCATGTGTTACGGGCTTAAGATAAATATTAAAGTAAGTTTGTCGACCGAGAATTCTAAAAGTAGAATCAATTAAAGAGTTATTCCACCAAATTATGTTAATGAGGGATGAATCGGATCACCGTGCCCAAGTTGATATGAATTTGGATCTCGGAATCATTTATAATAGTTGGGTAGAGGTCACTATTTAAATGCTAAACTTGTATAAAATGTTTACAAGTATAATTTTAAAACGATAAATGTTGACATTTCTTTCATCACATTTTTGTAGTCAATATTATTTATTCGCAATGGCAACTCCTAATTCATCCACAACCAAAAACGCTCCAACTCTCACAAATGTTTCATGGCTCCGATCCTTTATGGATCGATGTAAATTAGAAAAGAATGGTGTTAACTTTGCCGATTGGGATGCGCAACTCCGCTTGGCCGCAAAAAGTGACTACAAGCTTCGTTACCTAAGCCTTATTTTGTATTGTCTTCATTATTGGGTTGTATTTTGAGACATTGTTTTAGAACTCTTTATTTCCTTGTTCGACATGAAAATTTGTTTATTTATTTACAATGGTTGTAATCAGATTATGGTGACTTGGTTTCAACCCAAGTGACTCGATTTATGGAATTTTACGTTCTAAAACTTGTCATCATTATACACTACTTGCATCTAATAACATAAATTGTATCGACTCTAATTGATCATTAAAGAATAAGGATGATTGGATCATTATAATAAGTTCATAAGCTATGAATATGATTCTCCTTATAATTTTGAAAGATCAATTGTTAAATCAAATTGAGTTATTGAACTCAAAGTAGGGAATCTACCAAACCAATTGGCCACATCACTCGAATTTAAAACTTATAACCACTTATAAAGATAGTAAATGATATGGATTTTGAGTCCACTTCTTTAGCTTATAGAACTAGTCTATCTTGAAGCTAAGATATGATGTCTTTTCTATGAAGTCTGTAATAGATCATTTAAGGTCAAGTTGTGATACTTCTACCTTCCTCACAATCATGATTACAAAATTGTTTGTGGCTCATGAGGCTATCTTTAAAGAAAATAGTTGTATTTTTCTAAAGATAGAGTGGGAGAAAATAAGCCACAACTAAAACTAGTAAGGACTAATGTTCTTAGGTTAGATTCAAGACTAGTGAGGAGACCAAAAGAAAACGTTCTTAAGTGAATCCTTAGACTAGTGAGGAGACCAAAAGAAAATATTCTTGATATAATGAGATTATTATCTATGAAGTGGACGGACCTAGTAATTTTAAATTCAATAATTTTTCTACATACGATCCTTATGAAACTAATTGAAGTCTATGCAAAGGAATTATTTATTTTGTCTAATTATAGTCGCATAGATGGACATAACAATGTCTACAAAAGCTAAGTTAATGTGTAACTATGCTAAGATCCAAATCATGAGTAAAATGCCCCATAGTGAGTGTGTACAAGTTACACATCAAAACCAATTTTCCATATGGGTATTTGGAATAGGATGTGTACACGACACAAGCCTAAGATTTCAACCAACACTTAGAGGTTGTGATGATCATTTCGATTATGTGATATAAGAATAGTTTCACTCGAATTGTCGAGAAGTCATGTATAGATATGAATTTGAGTAGGAGTTAAAGTTGTCTTGTATAGGCATGAAGTTCAGTGGGAGAAATTGTCTTCCACGTAAGTAATGTATCACTCGATGAGAGTGACGTACTAATATTACCTTGCGTAAAGAAGTGGTTGCATTTTCAATTCTGGACGAAATAAGGCATTTTGCATACTAAAATCAAAATCTATTATGAAATAGGAGATTTTAGCCTGACATTTAGACAAGTGTCTTCTATTGATAAGATCATTCCTCTATTTCAACAGGTTGATTAGGTTATTCATAGTGATGAAAGTGGTATTACTAAGAAACGGTCATAGTCGTTCACTGAACTTAAAAGTTGTTGATCACGTGATTACTAATGTTTCCGCCATTAGAACAGTCATGTATGCCATAATATGCACGTATCTAAATCACTTGTATGCTTGGAGCAAGACAAGCCAGTAACAAATCAATCCACATAAGTGTCATTGGATAGCCTTCAAGAACATCCATGAGGTTCTCGATGAGAACTAAAGACTTGTTCTTATAAGGAACCCAAATTTCCAAACCTATAAGGATTCATCGAAATCCTAGGCTGACTTTTGAAGCATTAAAAGGGAATAAATAAAGAGCATGATTGAAGAGTCAATCATTAAGAATTCTACAAATAGAATCTTAGTACATTATGATAAGGGTAAGGTGGCTTATAAGGAACTAATAGTAGATCTTTTCACCAAGATATATAATACATAGTTATCATGATAACGAGTGGGAGCATCTTTCAAGTTAAAGAGCCCAACACTAGATAGGGATCTAGACATGTACGTACATAAATTCATGTTATTAGGAATAGTGTTTAATGGAAGGAAATGCAATTCATAAGGTTGGAATAAATGAATACATGGTATATTCACTACCCAAGCTTTTATTGCATTTTAACAAGATCATCATGAAGTGTCATGGATCATGTAGACTTTAGATTATAAGATATGAAGCAATAATATTGTGGTTATTGTTCATATATGATAATCACATTTATCGTTTGAGTTTCTAAAAACTCATTTTGCGCTTTGTTATATCCAAATAGGTTGCAGTGACAACTTTGAACCCTATTAAAGTGAACTGGATTAACATAAGCATTGGCCCCTGGTTGCTTATATGAGGTGCCGTATCCAAGTGATTGGAGTGTGATGCGATTGATGGCAAGTTCAAGTGTCATAGGGTTATAAGGGATGACTAGTCGATCGCATAGGCAGACTGTATGAAACACTCTGTCAGGCAGTGACCGCTTATAGAGTTCTGGGAATTCATGTAGCCTGGTCGTGGCGAGAGCTACTATAGTATTCTTTTTTAGTCAATTCTTTGACTATAGATTGTTCGCCTAAGATGGCATAGTTTCGGAGTGACTTTGGTTTATGCTCTACGACCTTCGTTACTGGGGTCAAATGGGCATCTTTTGGGTCATAATGAGTTGTGGCTATTCTAAGGGAATAGTGCGATAGAAATTGTCCTCCCCTTGTCAGGGTTATTTAAAATCTCAGGCCCACTCGAGGAGTAGTAAGCTGGAAATGCGTGGTCATGCTCGGAAGGTATCTATGGTAGATAATTCTTGTTAGACAGTTACTCTTCACATCGAGGAAACCACTCTTGATATGATCGAATGCAAGTACGAGGTGCAAGACACCTTGCGTTGAGTGGGAGATAGTAATTGGACAAGAGAATTGGCGATATTGTTGGAGTAAGTGTCCTAAACAATAGTGCGATCACTTAATTAAATCTCAATAATAAAAATACAAAGGGATGATAGATATTATAGTCAACTGGTCAACATTAATCGGTAACGATTGGCATACTAAATTTTGACGTTACTGCCGTATGACGGTGGTGATCAGTTGATCCCTTGAGGTCACACCTAAAGAACGATCCCGTAATCATGAAAGTTAATTAATTGTATAGCGATACTGATTAATTAATCCCTTAAATTGAACAAAGTTTATATTATAAGTGAGAATTATATCTTATTTTAATATGATTAAATAAGATTCATTTTAGTAATTTAATTGTTATATTATTAAGAATTCTTAATGTTTATGAAACATTTTGAGATAAGCATAAATGGCTAATTATAATTACAATTAGTTGTAGATTATTGTTGAACCATATAATCATATGTTTGGTTTTGATAATGACATGGTTGGTCTTATAATGTATATGCTTATGCTTGTAATTGTTTGTTTAGTCCTTGATAGATTAAACATGGTTTAGCACTTAAAGATATAGCTTGTTCAGCTATAACCTTGATAATTTGTGAAGCAAAGGTATTACAAGGTTATGGGTCATTGAGTCATAACCTTGAAACTGTTGCAGTGAAGTTATGACTAGTTTTGTCATAACTTTCGCGAAAGTCAAGCTCAAGATAAAAGATAATGAATTAAAGTAGCTTGTGGAGCTCAAGATGAAGAGCTAAAGATTGGAATGAAGTGATGATCAACATACTGAAGATCTCCAGGAAGATTTTATAGTATAGGTCGTCATCCAATAATGGTATCTTTCAATAGTAATTTTGGGAAGTAAAGTTATAGTTGTTTTACCTATAACCTTACTTGCCAGGCTCAAGGTTATAAATGATTCTACTATAACCATATAGCTGCGGAAATCGGTATGGCTGTTTTAATTTTTAAAATCGTTTTGAATAAAGTTTTTAAACGAACTTTTAATAGAGGTGTATTTATGGTAGATCGTATTTAAATTTATTTAATTTGAACCTCATTATGATTTCTCTATTGATTGGTAAAACGATCGATGAGTTGTCATGCTATATAGGGTTTCATATATGTTCAAATCTAAACCCTAAATATATCTTGTTAAAACCATGTTGGACTAAGGCTTCACAAAACAAAGGCTTATCAGCCGTGTTGTTTGTGAATATTTCTCATGTACACTTAGAGTTTAAATAGCATTTTAAACCTAATATCTTTCTTGTTGCACAAGGAAGACATATGGTGAATTAGGGTTTGTGAATTTATCCTAAACTTATCTTGGTACCCAAGTTAGGTCACGGCTATACTAGGGTTTTAATTAAAACCTAGCTAGCTCTACTACTATACCAATGCACCTCATGAATTAAAATTAAGCTTTTCACATTAGATATTTGAAGTAAAATCCTTATTTTGCAAAACCTATTTTCGGAAATCCGTACGTTTCCAGCATCTTACTTTTGAAGAAACGTTATTTGATAATAGTGCTAGATTTGTTCTTATTCTTTCAATTGTGTGAACATCAAAAGAACAAACAAAAAACACTTTCTTATTAACGTAAGATAGAATCGAGTATTTAACAGTACTCACCTTGAGTTACAACTACAGTTAGTTGTACGAGTGGGTTAGTAATTTTTTAATCCGTAGGAAGGTACTAAAAATATTAATCGAGAAATAGTGGACGTAGGTTTCAACATGTAAAACTGAACCACTTCAAAAATCCTTGTGTCTCTTGTTTCTTTGTTTGCTTTAGATATTTATTTGTTTCTCACCCACACGACAAGACATTAGTAAGGTCGAGTTTAATCAATAAATTTGAACTACTCATTGTTCATTCACGCTCATACGGACAAAAGAAAAAGTAGGCATACTTTATCCGTACTCAATTCATTCTCCCCCCCCCCCCCCCCCCTCTTGAGTATTTGGGATCGATAGACTCTTCAATTGGTATCAGAGCCTCGTGCTTTTGATTGCCTAACCGCATAGAGGCCAATCCGTCTTTTTTTTTTTTTTTCGTGTGTAATGGAATCCAAGCACTTGAAAGCTCCCATCTTTGAAGGGAAAAACTATGGTCTTTGGAAAAACATGATGACACACTATATTAAGGGAGATGATAGAGAATGTTGGAAGATCATCCAAAACGGTCCTAACAAAATATTGATTGCATCTGAAAACGGCACAACCTATGAGAAACACAAAAAGGACAATATTGAGGCTGACTACCGTAAGGCAGAGAAAAACTCGAAAGCCATGACGTTGTTACAAAACGGCTTGATAAGCATTGAGTTTGATCGTTTCTCGTCTTGTAGTACGGCTAAGGAAATATGGGATGGTCTTGAACTTGCATACGAAGGTAATGCCCTTGTGAAAAGGCATAGGATATATGTACTCATTCAAACATACAAACTCTTCTAAATGGAGAAGAATGAATCAATGAACAGTATGTCGGCACGTTTTTCTAGTATAACGAATGAACTCCGAAATCTTGGGAGAAAATTCAGTTCTGAGGATATCGTAAGAAAAGTCCTTAGGACTCTATCTAAGAGATGGACATCCAAAGTGACTGTGATTGAGGAAGTAAGAGATCTCACTCTTCTAACCTACATAGAACTAATAGGGTCTCGCATGGCTCACGAGCATCTACTCGACAGGCCTGATGAGGACTCTAGCAAAGCTAAAAGTTTAGCTTTGCAAGCTAGTGATGGTGAAGACGATATAGAAGATGAGACTGTCTTTTTTGCAAGACGGTTTAAAAAAAATCTTTTAAAAGGAAAACAAACCAAATTCAGTAATAACAAATCTTTAAAAAAAAGCCCAATGACTCAAAATCTTCTTTCACAAATAGAAGCCGCTTCAAGTGTGGGGAGACTGATCACATGATCAAGGATTATCCCTCATGGAAGACGATTAAGGATAAAGTGAAAAGGGAAAAGACTAAAAAGGAATTCAAGCAAGTAATGCTAGAATCGTGTTGGGGAGAGCTCGATAAAGAAGATGATGAAGAATCCGAAGAGGAAGAAGTTATTAATCTGTGTTTAAGCAACATTAGTCTTGACCAAATCACCGAAAATGATGATGAGTCCAGCAGCTCAAGATCTGAGTACTGTTTGATTGGAGAATCTGACTCGGAAAGTAAATCCAACGAGGTAAGCTTTATTCGTCTTAAGAAGCAAGTTAAGTAATTGCCAAGAAATGCTATGATATACTATTTCGAACAAACCCTTGATCAATGTCATGATCAAAGTCTTGAAATAAATGAACTTAAGGAACAAATCCTCCATATTGCTAAAGAGAATCAACTTCTAAAAGCCAAGACAAGGAAGTTGAGTTCAAAAGTTATGGCTAATTCAGCCACAACCTCTGAATCCAACGATGCTGAGGAAATAGCTCATGAGTCTGAAGTTATAGCTAATGAAGTTATAACCTCAGAGTTAAAACTCAACATTAACCACCTTGAGGCCAAGGTTATGGCTAATGAAGATATAACTTTAGAGTTGAGAAGAGTCAATGAACTTCTAAAATGTGAAATAAAAGCTAAAGACGCTACTATCTCAGAACAAAAGAAGGAAATTGACTCTTCCTCCAAGCAATTAAAGGAATCTAAAGCTCAAATTCTGTATATTAAGAAAAAAAACTCATATGTAGTTTTGATTCTTAATAAACGCTTTCAAGACTTTTGTGACAATCTTAGGGAAAGTAGTTCTTCCAAAAATCAAGAGACTGACCACTATGTGTGTCAAAAAGAAATTAAGTCTCTAAAAGAACTCTTATTACATGGTAGGAAAGTCCATGATAATTGAGAAGGTAGTACAACCGTCTTAAATTTCTTAACCGAACAATCTGACAATAATATGAAGATGGGTTTAGGTCATGAATGTTATGGCCGTAGAGATCACTCTAAATGAAAATTCACTCCTTTTGAACGTGATTTTAGAAAAATAAAATATGTTAATTTACCTGAGTATCTTATTTGCAATTATTGTGGTCATACGGGTCATCTCCTAGAAAATTGCGACAAACACACATGACCTAAAAAGAAATATAAACTTTGTCAGAGCCTCTAACACACAAGAAGAAGAAGACATATATCCTAACCCTGAACCACATGTAGAAGAAGTTAGGAATAATGAACATCGTTGGTTCTATGATATGAGTTTTGCTTATAAGAAGAAACCTAACTCGCCTAAGGAAAGGCAACAACCCAAGAAGCAAAAATCTTGGGAACCTAGACAATACCAAAAGACCAAGACTCCTCCTAGTAGACCAAGCCCTAAAAGGAAAACCATAATACAAGTTTAGGTTAGGAAAGACATGATATTTAGGGTAACTAACACTAAAGGACCTTGCTTGGGTGTACTTTGTGGGTCCTTTAATGTTAGTTACCCAACCTTGCTTGGGTACCTAAAAAATTGTATTTAACTTTTCTTGGAGGTGGTTGTGAAAAAAATAACTTATGGTACCTTGATAGTGGTTGCTCAAGGCACATGACCGGAAATAAGAATCTAAATCTTTCACGTAAACCTTTTGATGGAGGTAAGGTCACTTTCAGAGATAATAAGAAAGGTAAAGTCATCGGTGTTGGTAAGATTGGTATATCCTCTTTTCATTCAATTAGTGATGTATATTTGGGTCACGGTCTCAAGCTCAATCTACTAAGTATATCTCAATTATGCGATAAAGGAAACAAGGTTGTGTTACATTCAAATACTAGTCGCATTATAATTGAAGGTACTAGTAGAGTGATACTTGAGGGTCATCTCAAAAGGAATGTTTATATGATTGACTTGTATGCTATTCCTACTGACTCTTTTACCTCCATGAAAGTTACTTTATATGATCCGTGCTTATGGCACAAAAGATTTGGTCACATAAGCTTTCCGATTTTGAATAAGCTTAAAAGATGGGACTTAATTGATGAAGGCTTGCCCAAAATCAAGTTTGACCAAGAAAAGATGTGTGAAACTTGTGCCAGATGCAAGCATGTGAGGTCATCTTTCATACCTAAAAGAGTAGTAAGCATGAATCATGCCTTAGAACTTGTACATATGAATCTTTGTGGCCCAATGAAGGTCAGAAGTAGAGGAGGATCCAGGTATGTCTTTGCTCTAGTTGATGACTACTCAAGGTATGTTTGGCCTATATTCTTGCACTCTAAAGATGATACTTTCGACTAGTTCGATTGTCTTATGAAACTCGTTCAAAACGAATATAAGTCTAATCTTGTTTTAATTCGTACGGATCATGGCACCAAATTTGATAATCAAGCTTTTATAGAATATTGTAGGGTTAATAATGTAGGACACAACTTTTCTCCACCACGAACTGTTAGGTTCATATACCTACTCATAAGACATTTCTTATGAAATATACTAATTAACTCTTTAATTAATTTCAAGATCTAGTTACATGCAAACAAAAAGAAACAATAAGAGAAGAAAATCGATTTCCTCACATTACTTAGGACGTGTAAGGGCACAAGGATAGGACTGCTTCCTATCCTTGTTCTTGAGCTATTCTATCTAGGGATGAACTTCCTAAGGTCCAAGTGTAGAAGCACTCCTTTTGGATGCACCTAGACTATCCCAAATCGTCTCCTTATCTCACAGTACTAGATGAGATAAGAAGCTCCCTTAACCTTAATATTATTACTACCACTAATAATATTTCTTAAGTGTGTGTATGTGAGAACTTAGTAATAAAAAAACTTGTTTGATTTATTATTCTAGAGAGATAAGTTTTTTTTCAAAACATGAGTGAATAATGTGAGCAAAAGATGAGAACTTATTCTCCTTTACTCACCTTAGAAACCGTCGGCCATAGGGCATGGTGAGGGGAAAAGCATGCCATACATTTCCTCTTATTAAAAAGACAAGGTTAGGCTTTAGGTTGGTTAGGGTATTAAGTGTGTCTTAGCATTAAACTAAAAAGCATGAACATCTTAATCCCTACCCACCAAAAACCGGTACCACCATGTAATATGGATTCCCATTTTAACTTTCACATTTTGTCATTTATCACAAGTGTGACATATGACAAGTTGTATGTAATTGCACTTATAAAATTATATTTAACAAATTAAATAAAATCTTATAACAAATAAATTACACTTCACATTTTAAGTGAAAATCTATAATTACATGTGTGTAAAATGGTTTATCTCATATATAGTTAATATAATTACAACTTATTATAATTACATTTAACCAATCACTCTTATCTCTAATGTTTCATAAACATTATACAATTTTGGTAATATAACATTTAATTACCAATATGTATCTTATTTATCATATTATAATAAGATGTAATTCTCATATACAAATTGAACTCATTCAATTTAAGGGATTAATTAATCTGTATCGTCATACAATTAATTAACTTTGTGATTTGGGAATCGTCCTTTCGGTGTGACCTCAAGGGATCAACAAATCACCACCGTCATACGACAGTAATGTCAAACTCTAGCAAGCCAATCATTACCAATTAATGTGGATCGGTTGACTATAATATTAATCATCCCTTTGTATTCTTATTAATGAGATTTAATTAAGTGATCTCACTATTGTTGAGGACACTCACTCCAACACGAACCCCACACTAAAATGGTGTCGTTGAACGTATGAATAGAACCATAGAGGATATGGCTCGAACAATGCTCTTGTGTAGTGGTCTTCCTCGCAACTTTTGGGCTGAAGCCATTAGCACTTTTTGCTACTTTCATAATCGTGCGATGATTAGACCCATTTTAAAGAAAACTCCTTATGAATTACTAAGAGGTCGAAAACCTAATATATCCCACTTACGGTGCTTTGGGAGTAAATGCTTTGTTTATAATAATGGCAAAAATAGGTTAGGTAAATTTGACCCGAGGAGTGATGAGGCAATTTTGATTGGATATTTTGGTCATACCAAGACATATAAAGTCTTTAATAAACGAACTTTATGCATTGAAGAAAGTGCACATGTTATTTTTGATGAGAATGATTCGCTTAATAAGCCCATACAAGATAATGAGAAAGATGAAAATGAACCTGATTTTCAACTATCTAAGAATGATCCTCCAGAATGGAATGAGGAAGAAAAGGAAATCGAAGGCACAACTGATGAGATTGAGGTTGCTTCAAATGATAAAGGAAAGAGAGCTGATGTGACAACCCTCGCGAATGCGGAAAATAAAAACATACAAGCATGTGAATTATAAAGCGCAAATACGGTATTTTAAAAACCTTTATACATGCAAGATAGAAAATACGAGGTGTGTCAAATATTACAAACCAAAGTACGAAATATACTACAACAAGAGACGTAGTCTCTCCAAAGGTTAACAAATGTCAAAGTGATTAGCAACTAGCTAAAATAACGTCTAGAGGTGAAACTTCCAGGGACAACGCCCGCTAGCTCACACCCGAACCCAAAATACCACAAGCAAAAAGCCATCCAAGCAAGCAACCTGTTCATCCATGAAAAACATGAACGCCACAATCAGTAGGGAGTAACTCCGGGTTCTCCCAGCCATATCACATTAAACGTACATAAAAGGAAATACAAAAGTAGAAGCATGCATATAAAGATATACATGTGAAATACGATAAGGATAGATAGGCAATTCGATATATAATGATAAGAGCATATGAAGTACAAACCGTAACCATCATGCTATTGATAGACTCGGGGAAGACACCCTTAGGGAACTATATACTCACTAGGGCTTACATCTCACCGTTAGCGGCATATACTTGATAAGATAGAAACTCGACATATAAACCACGTCAATCATCTAATTCATGCAAGAGTCCAACTCAATGTTCACGTATAATTCAACTTACAAACGACCCTCAAATCATACGAATATGACAACACAATCTCTCACGGTTAATGGCACGCACTAGCATCGTGTACAATAGCAAGACAAGCCAATGGAAGCTCACGGAATAAGACATTTCCCGGAACCGTATACGATAAGACGTTTCGTATACTCATGACCTAGACAAACCAGTTCACGGGATAAGACGTTTCCCGGAATCATGTATGATAAGACGTTTCGTACACACAAGACTCTAATTCTCTCGGTAGGACGACGATAATAATACGGTCCTAGTCTAAACCTGGCCAGACTCTCGGAATAAGACATTTCCCGATTCGACATGTGGTAAGACGTTCCACATCCAAGACTCGATCATACAAAGACTTCGAGTACCCCAAATTCGGCTAAAACACACGAAAGAGGTGGAAAGAGATCTATAGTCAAAAGTCAAGCTAGTACGCTATATGCAATGACACCACCTCGCAAGGATACAACATTTGACGGTCGGGTCGATCAACGCATTGCGTTCGCCTCCTAACAACGTCGTCATATCCCCACTAAACAAATGCACAACGGCATCACGGTTACACTTCACTGCTCCGACATTTAAGTCTAACGGGTATAAAGTATGACCGGGGAATGAGAGTTTAAAGCAATTAACAATTAGTGCTCACAACAAATACATAAGGTAAAACCGACTCAAAGTGGGACATACCAAAAACCGTCACAAAACATGAGAATAGGGAATTATATAATCTTAACTATGATAAAAATGAATCAATACATGATACATAAGCATTAGAACAAGTTTATGAAGCATAATGAATAAAAACATAGATCACCTCTCCAAAACAACGTTGTTTGGAAACCAACGAAAACAAGGGTCCACTTCAAACGGTCAAAACTAGAGTTCTGGATATGCAAATTCAGAAATTCCAAATGGGGGTGATAGCTTATCCTCTTATGGTTCTAACGGGATGTCACAAGCCCAAAACAAGCAAGTAAAAAAAAGAGATATGAACATTTTACGAAAAGGGGTCAGTGCAGGAAAACTGCAGTCGGCCGCGAGTAACGCTGCCTGCGTCCCCCACGACGCAGCCTGCGTCCTACGACGCTGCCTGCGTCCAGGAACGCTGCTAGCGTCCTTCACGGGATTCAGGCACGATCAAAATCAACATGTTATCAACAACAAAATCCTCATTTATCATCACAAACCATCAATTCTCATATCAATTAACAACTAATAACATCCATCAACAACAACACAAGTCCTAAGCATACAAACCATAATCTAAATACGATTACTAGCCTAGAAAACACATAAAACACGTAAATGATATCGAGTAACCCTTCACCGTTACCTTATTGCGTCTTCACTCCGCGTCAAGGTCCTCTTCTATTAGGAAATAGTCTTTGTCGGGATCTTGGAGGTCACCACCTACAAAATAGTTAATAAAAGATGAATTTACTTCACCTTGAGAAAGACGGAACGTTTGAAAAGCGAGAAAGACGGTAATTTTATTACCAATACGGATAGAGGAAGCTAAGAGGGGAAGAATAAGACGAACTTACGTTAATTTGAGCGAGAAACGAAAGAGTTATGACGATTCTAAGACAGATCAAAAATGGAAGCTAGGTTTTGGGGTTTTCTTTGTGAGGAAGAAGGTGATTGAGATGTGAGGGAAATTAGGGTTTATGAGGGAGTATATGTAGAGTATGAGGAAAAAGTCATGAAAAAGTCAAAGACGTCTTAAGACGGGTTTTACTTGAAAACTCGCGGAAATTCCAAATACGAACTCGGAAATTCTAAATTCGACTCGGAAAAATAAAATTCTAAATTAAAACTTAATTTCGCTGAAAAGTATCCGTAAAATATTTTCACTATAAAAATAGGGTACATTTGCGGGTGTTACAATCACCCCTCCTTTTAAAAAGTTTCGTCCTCGAAACTTGTGAGTAGAAAATAAAAGTGTCAAGGACAAGAATCGGTTTTCAAAATTAATACTAAAACTTTTACAAGAGAAACATTTATGAAACGAGATTCTTCTCGAAAACGGTTTAAGGGAATTTTTCATAAGTGCGAAACTTTATTTACGAATCACAAGAGTGCCCGTCGCGAACGAGAACTCTAGCTATCAAAAATCAAATCAATGTTGAAATAGTGAAATCGAAAATCAGACAAGTGTTAGTAAGTGTAAGACTAGTCACCAGACGTCTCTAATAACAAGTCTAAACATCCAACCAACGCGTAATCCAAGTATAAAAGCAAAAGAAATCTATTTTCTCCAAAACGAGGGTGCAAAATCCTTCTTTAGATTTCTTTAAAAAGTTAAATTAGAAATATAATATGAAAATTTGAAAGTTTTCTCAAAGACAAAATCAAAATAAGAACACATTACACGAACATAGAGCGACTCGAACATCGAAATCACAATTCGCGATACTAAGAGGTACGCCAACGAGCAAAAAGGACCAAAAAGGGGAAAGATTGAAGAGTAGGGGATTGAGTAAGGATTAATTTGAGGGAAAAGATAGGAATGAACCACAATACTATCTTCCATCTATGACAATTCAAATGTCGATCGCAATTCGACATCACTAACTCCACTAGTAAACTAGTCCTCAAGAGAGTGCAATTTATCTTCAACATTTTCAATCATCAGATTCCTACAAAAATATTTCATAAACATGAAACTTCGAGCAAACAAATCCCAATTATTCAAATCCAATATATTTACCTAAATCCATCAGCACGGTAGACTCCACAACTAACAATCCACAAGAAAGATTCATTACGAACTCTAATCTTCTTAGTTCCATCAAAACTCTTACTAGAAACCACCAACAAAATATTTATATCTAGGGAAACATGAATGCTAACAACCACAAAGTAAAGGAGACTTACCAAGAAAATCCCTTGATTTAATTTACTTCAAACTCATTATCCTAAATTTACAATGAACTTTCTCATCCTCGAAAGTCAAATCACAATTCCTCAAGCAAAGAATGAGTACAAATTCCAAATCATACATACTGCCAAACACATGGCGATACGTCAATTAATCAAATCGTCTAGCCCATCAAAACTCAAAATGTATCGGTCTTTGCTTATGAAAATATTCTTCGAGACTGGTCACCAAGTCCAAATTCCATAAAGTAAACATTCTTATTAGGGTCCAACATATAAGGACAAAAAAAATTCTTAAGTAATCTTTAAAGCAACCACTATAATCCTTAACAACAACAACTATCATTACGATCTATTTGATCCTCAAGGTGATATTACAATATCAAGATTCAAAGTCTAAAATCACCAAGAGAGGTTCAACCTACTTATCCTCAATTTCTTATAGTCAATTAAACATGAATCTAGCTCCATAGGGTGGGTAGGTACCATATTTGGTGCATCATCAAAACACACCCACTAACTTCTTACATTAGCTAAAGAGAAAACTACCTCACAAGAGATTATGGAAGATGGACATGATACTATGAACGCTAGGAGGCATCATACCAGAACTACGATCTGATAGAAAAGATGAAGGCGGAAAAGGAAAACGAAATTGATATAAGGAAGTGAACCTACCAGTCACGATCTCCGGGTGAGCATTAGCTTCGGCTCGGCTGAGTACAAAGATGGATCCCTAAGCTTTGGCACCGGGTGTGGGAGTCTGACGGTCGAGGCATTCACGAAAGCGGTGACCCGGCTTCTTGCAGAAAAAGCAAAACAGGGGCCTATCATAGCATCCAACTCCGGGATGAACGGGTCTCCTACAACCGCCACAAATTCGTCCTTGAGTTTGAGGGGAAGCATTGGGCCTAGGAGCCGCATTTGAGTTAGCTTGAGGGTGATAAGGAACAAGTGATCTTGCATTGGAGTTTGAGGGAGCATTGAAACGCCTCTTGTTAGTATAGGCATTAGAATAAGAAGGAGTGAGATATCTTTTGTCATTGAAGTTTGACCTTGGATTGAAAGAGGGGGAAGGAGAGGGATTCTTCATCTTCGCTTCATCTCTAACGGCCTTCATTGAGTACTCCGCCCAAAGGGCATCATCATACAACTCCCCGAAAGAAGTAGAGCTCCTCCTTACCTTACTTTGAAGAACAACACTTAACTTGTTACGGTAATAGAACGCTCGGTCTTCATCATCTCGGATAAGTCTTGGAGCAAAATGAGCAAGCTTATTGAACTCCGTAGTGAAGTCCTGAGCTGACAAGTTGCCTTGTTTAAAGTCAATGAACTCTTTAAGCCTTTGTTGCTTAAGATCTTTAGGATAGAATCTACCCTCCACAAGAGCTTTGAAGCAAGCCCAGTTGAAGTCTTTTTCAAGAACAACGGTGGCACTTGTGATAGCCCACCAGTTATCAGCTTCCCTAACAAGGAAGTGCTTTGCGATCCTCACCTTGTCCTCTTCGCGGACTTGGTATAGATCGAACTGCTTCTCCATCTCCCGGAACCAATCGGATAGCTCCGTAGGGTCTGGTTCTCCACCATATGGTACAATTGTACTCCTTGCTATATGTCCAGCTACCCATGCGTAGCCACCTTGATGGTTATCTTCCCTTCTAGGGGGAACTTGGTTGGCTTGAAATAAAGCTGCATCTTGTTGGGTTTTCAATACTTGAGTAAGAGCGTCCAACACGACATTCTCTACCATTTGTGGTCTAACCATCTTCATAAGAAACAAAAACAAATTAAGTTACTCCTATCAATTAGCATAAACAAATAGACTACCAAGTAAAGTCCTTAACTTCTACCCAACTCTCATTTATTATTTTTAAAGTCAAGTAGTTTAAGTTAGGGTTCACGTGTGTACGTCGGGAGCGATAAAGCTCTGATACCAACTGTGACAACCCTCGCGAATGCAGAAAATAAAAACATACAAGCATAAGAATTATAAAGCGGAAATACGGTATTTTAAAAACCTTTATACATGCAAGATAGAAAATACGAGGTGTGTCAAATATTATAAACCAAAGTACGAAATATACTACAACAAGAGACGTAGTCTCTCCAAAGGTTAACAAATGTCAAAGTGATTAGCAACTAGCTAAAATAACGTCTAGAGGTGAAACTTCCAGAGACAACGCCCGCTAGCTCACACCCGAACCCAAAATACCACAAGCAAAAAGCCATCCAAGTAAGCAACCTGTTCATCCATGAAAAACATGAACGCCACAATCAGTGGGGAGTAACTCCGGGTTCTCCTAGCCATATCACATTAAACGTACATAAAAGGAAATACAAAAGTAGAAGCATGCATATAAAGAAATACATGTGAATACGATAAGAATAGATAGGCAATTAGATATATAATGATAAGAGCATATGAAGTACAAACCGTAACCATCATGCTATTGATAGACTCGGGGAAGACACCCTTAGGCAACTATATACTCACTAGGGCTTACATCTCACCGTTAGCGGCATTTACTTGATAAGATAGAAACTCGACATATAAACCACGTCAATCATCTAATTCATGCAAGAGTCCAACTCAATGTTCCCGTATAATTCAACTTACAAACGACCATCAAATCATACGAATATGACAACACAATCTCTCACGGTTAATGGCACGCACTAGCATCGTGTACAATAGCAAGACAAGCCAATGGAAGTCCACAGGATAAGACGTTTCCCTGAACCGTATACGATAAGACGTTTTGTATACTCATGACCCAGACAAACAAATTCACGGGATAAGACGTTTCCCGGAATCATGTACGATAAGACGTTTCGTACACACAAGACTCTAATCCTCTCGGTAGGACGACGCTAATAATACGGTCCTAGTCTAAACCTGGCCAGACTCTCGGAATAAGACATTTCCCGATTCGACATGTGGTAAGACGTTCCACATCCAAGACTCGATCATACAAAGACGTCGAGTACCCCAAATTCGGCTAAAACACACGAAAGAGGCGGAAAGAGATCTATAGTCAAAAGTCAAGCTAGTACGCTACATGCAATGACACCACCTCGCAAGGATACAATTTTTGACGGTCGGGTCGATCAACGCAGTGCGTTCGCCTCCTAACAACGCCGTCATATCCCCACTAAACAAATGCACATCATCACGGTTACACTTCACCGCTCCGACATTTAAGTCTAACGGGTATAAAGTATGACCGGGGAATGAGAGTTCAAAGCACTGAACAATTAGTGCTCACAACAAATACATAAGGTAAAACCGACTCCAAGTGCGACATACCAAAAACCGTCACAAAACATGAGAATAGGGAATTATATAAACTTAACTATGATAAAAATGAATCAATACATGATACATAAGCATTAGAACAAGTTTATGAAGCATAATGAATAAAAACATAGATCACCTCTCCAAAACAACGTTGTTTGGAAACCAAATAAAACAAGGGTCCACTTTAAACGGTCATAACTAGAGTTCTTTACATGAAAATGCAGAAATTCTAAATGGAGGTGATCTCTTATCCTCTTACGGTTCCAACGGGATGTCACAAGCCCAAAACAAGCAAGTAACGAAGGAGATATGATCATTTTACAAAAAAGGGTCAGTGCAGGAAAACAGCAGTCGGCCGCGAGTAACGCTGCCTGCGTCCCCCACGACGCAGCCTGCGTCCTACGACGCTGCCTGCGTCCTACGACGCTGCCTGCGTCCAGGAACGCTGCCAGCGTCCTTCACGGGATTCAGGCACGATCAAAATCAACATGTTATCAACAACAAAATCCTCATTTATCATCACAAACCATCAATTCTCATATCAATTAACAACTAACAACATCCATCAACAACAACACAAGTCCTAAGCATACAAACCATAATCTAAATACGATTACTAGCCTAGAAAACACATAAAACACGTAAATGATATCGAGTAACCCTTCACCGTTACCTTATTGCGTCTTCACTCCGCGTCAAGGTCCTCTTCTATTAGGAAATAGTCTTTGTCGGGATCTTGGAGGTCACCACCTACAAAATAGTTAATAAAAGATGAATTTACTTCACCTTGAGAAAGACGAAAAGTTTGAAAAGCGAGAAAGACGGTAATTTTATTACCAATATGGATAGAGGAAGCTAAGAGGGGAAGAATAAGACGAACTTACGTGAATTTGAGCGAGAAACGAAAGAGTTATGACGATTCTAAGACGGATCAAAAATGGAAGCTAGGTTTTGGGGTTTTCTTTGTGAGGAAGAAGGTGATTGAGTTGTGAGGGAAATTAGGGTTTATGTGGGAGTATATCTAGAGTATGAGGAAAAAGTCAAGAAAAAGTCAAAGACGTCTTAAGACGGGTTTTACTTGAAAACTCGCGGAAATTCCAAATACGAACTCGGAAATTCTAAATTCGACTCGGAAAAATAAAATTCTAAATTAAAACTTAATTTCGCTGAAAAGTATCCGTAAAATATTTTCACTATAAAAATAGGGTACATTTGCGGGTGTTACAGCTGAGGTTATAATTGATGCTACTATAACTTCCTCTCAAAAGAAGGAAATGAATACCGAGGTTATGACTGATGATGTTATAACCTTACATTCAGACAATTGTAGTTCATCCAGGGTTAAACCTAATTCACCTACAACCCTAAGATCTTAATCACGGGGAACTATCCTTAATTCCGAGCCACTTGAAGCCTCCACCTCAAACTCAAATGAAGAAGTGCCTGAGACATCCAAGAAATGGAAATATAAGGACTCTCATCCAATGGACTCAATCATTTGTAATCTAAGAAAAGGTGTTCAAACACGAAGATATTGAACAACTTTTGCTCCTTCTATTCCTTCCTCTCTACCATTGAACCCAAGTATATCAAGGAAGCCCTTACTGAACCAGACTAGATACTTGCTATGCAAGAGGAATTACAACAATTCGAAAGGAACAAAATTTGGCACTTGGTTCCTAGACCAAAAGAACGATCAGTCATTGGTACAAGATGGGTGTTTCGAAATAAGCTAGATGACACGGGAGTGATTGTGCGAAACAAAGCTCGGTTAGTTGTTCAAGGATAAAGTCAACAAGAAGGGATTGACTATGTTGAAACCTTCGCTCCCGTAGCTGACTTGAGGTTATTAGATTATTAATAGCATTTACAGCTCACAAAGGACTTAAACTATTTCAAATGGACGTTAAGACAGCTTTTCTTAACAGTTATTTGGAAGAAGAAGTCTTTGTGAAGCAACCCCCGGATTCTTGGATAGCCAGTTTCAAAACCATGTTTTTAAATTAGATAAAGCTTTATACGGTTTGAAACAAGCAGCAAGAGCATGGTACGACAGATTGTCAAAATTTTTACTTCAAAGTGATTTCAAAAGAGGATCTGTCGATAAAACCTTATTTTTGAAATTTGAGGGGTCAGATATATTAGTTGTACAAATTTACGTATATGATACTCCCTCCTAGTCAATCATTTCTTCCCCTTTCCCTTTTACACAAAAATTAAGGAAATGAATTTGGACCACACAAAACACACTACCTCACATACAAATGAATTTAGACCACACAAAACACACAACCCCACATCCAAAAAGGGAAACAGGGAAGAAAACCCGACTTACCCAATAAGGAAAGAGAGAAGAAATGACCGACTAGGAGGGAGTATTATTTTTGGTTCAACTAACAATAAACTATGTGACTATTTTTCAAAACTTAAGACCTCTGAATTTGAGATGAGTATGATGGGAGAACTCAAGTTCTTCCTTGGACTACAAATCTAACAAACAAAAGAAGGTATAATGATACACCAACAAAAGCACATCAAAGAGCGAATCAGAAAGTTTGGAATGGAGAATTATCATCCTAAGGCCACTTCTATGGTCACAAATAAGAAACTAACTAAAGATGAAAATGGTAAGTTTGTCAATGAGACAACTGATCGAGGTATGATAGGCTCACTTTTTTACTTAACTACAAGCAGACCTGATATTATGTTTATTGTATGTGTGTGTGCTCGATTTCAATCGTGCCCTAAAAAATCACATATGATTGCAGTTAAAAGAATTTTGAGGTACTTAATTGGCACTTCTAAATTATACCTATGGTACCCTCTTGAATGTAATTTCGATCTCATAGGGTATTCCAGATTGCAGATTATGCAAGTTGTTCACTTGACAGAAAAAGTACGTCTGGCATAGCCACGTTTGTTGGGTCATGCATCATTTCATGGGGGTCTAAGAAACAAAATTCAGTTGCCTTATCTACTGCAGAAGCTGAATATATTGCTGCAGCCTTGGTATGTTCTCAATTACTTTGGCTTAAGCAACAATTATCTTATTATGTTGTGGATGTTGGGTGTATACCTATTTTATATGATAATACGAGTGCCATCATTATTTCTAAAAATCTTGCACAACACTCGCGTACAAAACACATAGAAATTAGACACCACTTTCTTAGAGACCAAGTAGAAAAGGGGAACATAAGTCTTGAATTTTGTAGTACAGAAAAACAATGGGCTGACTTTCTAACGAAAGCTTTGGCTAGAGAAAGTTTTGAGACTTTGCGGTTGGAAATTGGTTTAATCGGTGGCAATTAAACTTGTCATAATATTTTCTTCGTTCTATGATTGACTAGATTTGATGAAATTGTATGACTGTGTCCGTATGTTCCGCTGAAAGTTTATGCTTGTTACAACGGTGTATTATAATCTTTAGAAAATTTCGTCTACCTGTCATTATACTTGTTAAATATGTATCCACGATTTGCCAATATTTCCTACCTTGCCAAAAAAATCTACAAAAATATATCCTTTCCTAAAATATAGCACATCCTATTTATCTTATTCACCCTAGATTTTATCTTTTTCCTTATTTTAAAACAAAAAAAAAGGAGAAGGAAAAGGAATATTTCCTACCCGACAATCTATACCCTATTTCTACCCTATTCAACCTACCCTTTCACTTCTCATAATTACCCATAAATATATCACTTCCCCATCATCATCATACATCACCTCCCTCACTTTTCTCTCCCTCTCCTCACGCAAAACACTCCCCTGTTTTCACACAAAAAACTCATCACCTTCACTCAACCATGGACTCTAATCAATCTACCCCTTTAACCCGTCTCTGATCAACCCGCTCTTCCAAAAATACGCACCCTAAACCTTCCTCTGTCTCTCCCTCTAACACCTACACTGAAAACCCATCCGGTTCTCACGGGGATGCTTCTGTTGGAAAATGCCGCAAGACCGATAAAGGTAAAGGGAAGGCTGGTGACATGGAGGTTGTAGATGACGATGATGTGCCGGTTGTTCGCGGCAGTGATGGGATAAGCAGGCCCCTGTTTTGCGAGGGAATGCCTCATGCAACAGAGACAAGGCTTGACAAAGTTTGTCTCACCAATAGTGAACGGATTCTTGTCAACCGGGTTAAAAATTACTCGATACATGGTGGTCGGTTCTATCCGAAGGAGAGGCATAATAAGGCAGACGCTTTTCGGTTCTTCAGTTCTTGGATTTACAAGGTTTGTCCAAAATCTGTTAGTTCTCGGGTCCCACATATCGGGTCCTTGCATGCCATTGTTAATGGTGAAGAAGTTGTTGTCTCTGTTCCGGGTTTCTGCTCGGCGTTTGGGGTTCTTGATGATGGAATCAAAATAAACCCGAGTCAATAATGGAATAACGTGCCTAAGGAAGAAAAGATGGTGGTCAAAAGGTATTTTAATAGTGATGTCTTGTCGGTTGGTCATGTGTTCACTCACAACTTTTCTCCTAAAAAAAAATTATTTTTTAATTTTCTTTGGAACACTATTTTACCACGAAAGGGTGATCGTGACAAGGTGTCGAGTTATGAGATGGTTGTTGTGTGGCATTGGCTAGAGAATAAAGTTCATTTCCCATTAGCTGTTTTTCATCGCTTCCTTCAAATAAGCATGATAATCACCACTGACAAGTCATTCACTACCATTGATCTTCCTTATGGTATGTGGATCTCTCATCTTTTGGAGATTAAAAGGTTGTTAATCCGCACAGTTACGGGTTGCTGTCACGCGATGGTATGTGTGACAAGTTTCTGAAATTCATTGGTATTGGTGCAATGGGTCCGGAGTTAGGTTTTGTGGTTAAGAGTGAACTCGGAGAAAAACCCGTTGAAAGTTCCTCTATGATCCAGCTTGTGGACACAAAGCTTGATGCTTTTATATCTACAATATTGGCGAAATTCAAGACACAGGCCTCGGTCTTGACTGGGATGGTCTCGGGTTTTGGCGCAGCACAACAAGGGATTCTGGCTGGTAGTAGTGCAGAGGCAGCTGGGGTCAGTGATGATGTGGCCTCCTGGATGAAACGTATTGATGATCGCTTACAATAAATGGAGCGAACATTGCTAGTTGTTCAACAGGAGGTGTATCGTCAGCATGACAGGTTGAGATTTCTAGGCTGTCAAAGTGGTTTTCTGGTTATTCATGGGAAGCGAATGCTGGAGGACATGCATGTTGTTCATGAAGCTGTGAAGGCTCTTACTCGCCAGGTGGTCAACTTCGACATTTGCCTCACCGCCCAGGCTAATCATGTTGGATCTTGCTTTGATCGATTGGATTCCCTCGAGTTCTGAACCCGTCCTGACTATGTTCCTTTTGTTCGAGTAGGTGTCTTCCATAATAGTGCGCCACATAATAAATCTCATTAGCGAATATTATTGGGATATTTATTGACTATATATATATATGATTAGTCAGTTGATTAACGTAAATCAATAACGGTTGGCTCACTAGAGTTTGACGTTATTGTCGTAAGACGGCGGTGATCAACTGATCCTTTTCGGTCACACCCATAGGATGAAACCCAAATAGTAACTAATTATTTGTATATGATACAGTTAATTAGTCCATTACATATATTTAATATGTACGAGAGTTAATTGTTAGAAATTGAGTTAGGAACTCAAATTCGATTACGTTTATTTTTCAATTATGCAATAATTGACTAATAAATTTATATCGTATTTTAATATGATTAAATAAGATCTAACTTAGTAATTAATCGTTAATTTACTAAATAAGTTGAGGTTTTACATATATTTTGAGGTAGAGTTAATTAGTTAATTATATTCACAAGGAGTTGTAAAATAAATTAACTAAGCATTGTGAGACCTATTATATATTGATATAATGGTAAAATATCACTTAAATGTTAAGTACATATTGTTTATTAATTTGTGTCATATAATTGTTATATGATCAAATTAACACCTAATTATATAAGATAATTAAGCATATGATTAATAAGTATTTGTGGGACAAATATCAAAAATCAAAATGGACCATAATGAGCCACATGTGGCCGGTTGGGATAGTAGTGGAGCATGATGATTGTTGCTCTATTTTATGCTCAAATAATCTAAATGGAAGTGACACTACATCATGCTTATACATCCTAACACACTACCAATCTTGCATGTGAATAAATTATCAAAATAAGAGGCCATATGGACATATGAGGTCCGGCCAAAGTGGCTATAAACTGGACAATAGTTGTTCATTTTTCCAATACTTCATTTTGTGCTTAATTCACACATCTCTCTAAAAACTCATCTTCTCACTAAACTCTCATAATATAACTATTTACTAAGTATTACTAGTGTATTAATATATACTAATATTAGTAGTATTATATTTATCTTATTATCTAGTTAATAATAAGGTTAGATTATTTGGTTTCATCTTGGTGCAACTAAAAGGCGGTCTTCTACTTTGGAGATTGTTATAGGATCATCCTTTTTATAGCTCAAGAACAATAAGAAGGAGTTCTTATTGTGCGAATTTATTTTCATTTCAATGTGAGGAAATTCTTTTATATAATGTCTTTATATTTGCATTCATGTTACATAGATCATTAAACACTAAATTAACAAGTAATTTAGTAACTAATTAGAGGAGTCTAATTAAGGTCTATGGACTTTCATGTGGTATCTGACCTAGCTTGTAGCATGCATGTTCATTTTGGGCATTTTTATTAAAAGTTATAAGATAACTAATAAATCAAAAATGTTTTCTATTTATATGATTTGGACGAAAATTTTTGGTGCATGTATACCTACTGATTTTAAAACGTTTATGGTCAAAGTTCGTGATTTTAGGGATTAATTTGTTATTTATTTTTATTTTTGGCTTTTGAACCGAGTTAATATGCATTTTTTATGTTAAAAGTTAACTAAAAATAGCTCCATGTTGACTATGGACATGAAATTTTATATGATCTCACATGCATTTCTAAAATACTGTATGTAAAATTTCGTGAGTTTTAATTAAGTATTGCATGTTTATTGATTTTTATAAGATAAAAGTCGATAATATGAGATTATAATGTTCATAAAATTGAAACGTTCTTTTCTGGTCATGAAAATTTTTAGTACATTTAACATTCTGATTTTTATCATCTTAGTGAAATTTGGTAATTTGTTTGACTATTTACTATATTTAATAGTTTATATTTGATAAAACAGTTAAACACAAAGTTATTTGTTCATAAAATTAATTCACATTTTTTGGGAAAATATTTTTTATTTTTGGAGTTCCTGGAAATGTTCCAGAATGTACAAATTTGTTTTTCAAATTTCTATGATGTTTATATTTTATTTTGGGTTTATTTCATAAAAGTTATGATTAAACCGTTATATTTAGCAAATAAAATAAAAGCAAACTAATTAAAGACCAACAAAGTTAGTAGGGACTAATTTTGAGTTCTAAAACAGTTTAGATAATTAGTTTGAATTTAAATGAGATTTAAATGTTGATTATTGTTTTTAATGGTTAAAAATCAATAAATCCCGTAAAATCGAGCTACAATGAGCATGAATGTGTTTAGGGCGATTTTGGCATGAAATTTGCAGCAATTTATTTATTTTATGGTTTAATGAATGAATGTAACTTATTTAATAATTTATGCAATTTTTGTACCTAGTATGGCCTAGTTATTTTTAATCGTTATTACCCGTAATGTAAGGGATTAACGGTTTGGTTGTAATTTTTATTGCGATCTCGTATCGCCGGTTTGTAATTATTAATAGTTTCATTTTATAGAATAAATGTTTAATAGGAATTTGTATATTTGTATGTTTGTAATTATTTATTATGAAGACCGGTAACTCCCTCAAGACGGTGCCATTTTTGGAAGGCGTTCCAAGTGAAGAGGCAAGGGACCAAGGAGTTGGTTTCCGAATTTGTAATTATCTAGTTAATTTGATTAGCTAGGTGGCCATACTAGGATTTTTTCGTTGCTTGGTTGCTTGCTTTATTTCCGCTCATGCCAAAATCGTCACACATGCATTTTATTTTTCCGCTATTGTCAATTCAACGTTATTCACAATTCACCGATTTAGTTCACTTATAGGGAATTAATGACTAAATTGACAAGATCTCTCACATATTTAAAAAATTGAGATTAGCCCTACCAACTAGTAACACCTATGAATCCCGTGTTCATTAGGGCTACCACGCTCGTGGGTCCCTTTTTACCTCGGGTAAGTTGGGCGATACGATTGGATTGGACTCAACGAGATAAGCGTTATCTTGGGACTAGGAGATGGATTTAGTTGAAATCGGTCAACCAAGACTATTTTTGGATAAGGGTAGCCAACGATGACTATTTTTATTTAACGATGGGTCTTGGAATCATTTATATAATTTAGTGAGGGGTCATTATATAAATGCTAAACTTGTTAAAATGTTTTTCAAGTAAATTATCATAACAATGAATGTTTATATATTTCTTTTTGTTGTAGTAACCATATTCGCACAATGTCAACATCATGGAATACTGCAACCTTGGGTAAGGACTCATGGTGGAGGTCCGTCATGGACAAATGTGTCCTAAAACATGACGGTAGTAACTTTGTTGAATGGGAATCAACAATAAAGAGCGCCGCGATATCCGATAACGTGCTTCGCTACTTGATCGAAGCCCCTCCCACGAACTAGGGTCAAGGTCGACCGCGGCGGTTCGCGAATATGACCTTTATTTGAAGGTTGCCAATGGCGTCAAGAATGTCTTGATTTGGTCCATCTCACTCAAACTCAAACTCCAATTGATATCTCTCAATGCATATGGGATATTCACGAGGATAACATCAATGTTTTCGCAAGCGCCTAAAATTCTCCAATAAGACGCGGCCATGAAATGTTTTGAGACTAAGCTCCAAAAGGGCCAAAAAGTTGGCCCACACGTGCTCAAAATGGTTGAGCACGCCGACACCTTAGAGCGTCTGAGTGCAAGATTCCTAAGGAGCTAGTGGTGGGTCGAATCCTTCATTCACTCACACCAAAGTTCACCCACTTTAGGGTGAATTACAACATGAACAACATGGAAAAGAGTTTCCATGAACTCCATGCACTCTTCACCCAAGCGGGGAGGGACATGGAGGCTAGTGGGAGTGAAACCAAGGATGTTCTTTCAATGCGATTGAAGAACATGAACCTTGGAGTGAAGAAGGACAAAGGAAAGGGTAAGACTCTTTCACTAGTAGAAAAATATTTTATTGCGGCTATCTATATGAGGCGTTTTAGCGTAGTAGCAGCAAATTATTATTATTTTTTCTTTAACTCATATACCTATTTGAGGCGTTTTTACAAGAAAACGCCGCAAATAGACTATTAGAGGCGATTTTCTATCAAAACGCAGCAAATAAGTGAACTTAAAAAAAATAAAAAATAAATAAACTCATTCATGCGCCCCTTAGTATCCATAGTCACACACCTATAGTCATATGACTTATATTACTCACCACTCCACACATCTTCCATTGTCACTCTAAAACAAAAATATTGATCGGCGAAAAACGCTTGCCTCTCCACTCCTCACCACCGCCTCACTACCACCTCGCTGAAACTCCACTCCTCTAAGCGTGCCTTTCTATTATTCGAATATCAGGTGTGTAAAATCTAGTCCTAAAATCCCAATTTTTAGGGTTTACTTTTTCGATTATTTGTTCTGTTGATTTTTAGGGTTTATGTTTGTTTTGGGTTAATTATGTTATCTGTCCTAAACAGCTAAACACATATTAATGGGAGTATTTCCTTCACGATAATAGAAAGCCCTAAAATCCCAATTTTTGTTATCGTTTATATTACTCATTAGTTTTTTATTTAATTTAAACATTAAGCTAAAACGAGTTTAGTTAGTAAATATAAGCCCGACCAAATGCTGAAATCTGACTAACATCTGGGTGTTGTTCAATGTGGAACACTGCAATTTTGTACGAAACTTCATTTTTTTTAATTTAATAATCAATTTTCAAGTGTAGAAGTTCTTGCTGATGAATTCTCACCGTGTTATGTCGTACTTGTATTGTCGAAACAGTTGCTTGACAAGTGAACTAAGTCCTCAATTTTGTTTCCAAGTTTGGGACTACATTATACTTAACAACACATGACATCAACTTTTCAATGTGTTCCATCTGTATAATTTTAAAAGTCCCTCTTTAGTACTGTGGGGAGTGGATTGGATGCGTACAAAAGAAGAGCATAAAAGTTGGTATACATTGGACATACATTATGTTCTGAACAAGATTTTAAGGCATTTGATTGATTTAAGCCTAAAGTAAGGACCCAAACTTAACATATTTTGTTCGTTAATGAACTAAACTATTAAACTTTACGGTCAAACTTCGTCCCCATTTGAACATTAACTGAGCTAATTTATAATTTCTACTTTAACAAGTCTCTCCCTAAATTTATACAGCTGCTTATCTTGTTTTTGTTCAGAAATATTTTCTAGTCTAAGAAGTTTCTTACTAATTTTATTTGAAAGAACGTCAACATTCACATATGAGAAAAAGATACCTAACCAAGAAATCGACCAAGTAAAGGCTTATCATTTTTGTTATTTTCTTTACTTCTTGCATCTAGATTTAACTTCAACTTTCAACGAACTTAGAATTGACTGGAAGTATTGTATTATGGCCACTTACATTAGTGAGAGTTGACAATGAGGTATAAATGATTATTTAGTCGTCTCCTTTATACTTTTAATTCTATATCTTCCATTTATGTAGTAGGGTAGAACTGATATGTCAGAAGAGTCGGAATAGTCTGTTTAAGCGTATTCTCTCAGGTCAAAATCATGCTTTTCGTTTTGCCAATGTGCATAAAATGTCCTTCAAATAGGATGGTTGTGCCCAGACGCAACTTCAGATGCCAAATTAATTAAGAAAGCGGAGCTTTCAATTGCTTATATTACAATTGCATATAAGAAGTCGGTTCTACATGGCCATGAATTCATCGTGCCCCCCAATTACTAAGAATGCATGCATACTTCTTGACGCTAGATATACATCCTAAACCATTTGTTGTCTTTATCTCTTATCTTGTATTTCTATTTGTCTTTTGACTTCATTGCTTGATGACTATCTAGTAAACTGAGTTTGTTGATATGTTTTAAATGCAGTAAGCATAGTCTGCCAGATTAGAATCTGGTAGGTTATGTGAGGTTTAGTTCACCATTTACTTATCTTTTGCCATGGAGTTGGTGTTGTGTGTCTGCCTTGTGGAAAGAATGACTGTTTCCATTTTTTCGTGCTCAAGTATCTGAGACACATTTATGTAGATCTCTCTCTCTCTCTCGTTTGGTTTTTTTTTTCTTTGCGCCGAGGATCATATAATATATTTCTTGGACTCTATTTTTACATAACACACGGTGATCGTCTTGTGATAGCTTACCTTAGGACATAAGGACATTTGTTTATGTGTAGCAGGTCATAGTGACACTAGTAGAAAAATATTAATTAGCGGCTCTCTATTTGAGGCGTTTTTGAACAACCGCAACAATTAGAAAATTGCTTATTTATATTTCAAAAAATGTTATAACACTATTTGAGGCGTTTTAAATAATATAACACCTCAAATAAATCACATGAGGCGTTTTTGCGATAAAATTTCGCAAATAGTTTTACTCACTAATATTTGAAACTCACCGCTGAGTTTGTTACCCTCAATCATTAAACCTCACTATTACACATCTCTCCTCAATCCTTGACTTTTGTTATCAACCATGGCGTGGGCTGACCCAAACATCACCATAATTCTTCATCATAATCTGAAGACTCACTCTTTGTGTCTTCATCGTTCATCGGCCTACCACAACTCGTATTTCCAATATGAGATTCAACTTGCCTTCCTCTCTCATTCGACTATAGCCAGAGTCGTTGGTACGCATCTGTAAACATGCACACAGTCATTCTGTTTTGCGGTAGCTAGCAATTTTGAATTGTTTACGTTCATACCTGGTGTTGCTGCTAAATGTTGCTGGCCTGCTAGCTAGCGACGGGTATCATAAAATAAGCAAAACTATCCATGTCCTCTTCTGGAATAAATGATATGTATTCTCTTTTTTACCACAAACTTATTAACCTGTGACTACTTCATCTTCTGTGTTATAAAGGTTTCTTATAATGATTTCCTGTAATGGAATCCTCTAGTCCTAGTTTAATTAACACTATATTTTGAGAAGTTAAACTTATACTCCGTACTATATATGAATCCGAATACGTAAGCTTCAAGGTGAATGAATAATTGATGTATAAGAGATGGTTCTGCACTTTTATCTTTAAAATGGGTATTTAAGGTCTACTTCTATTTTTTAATCTAATCTGAATTCACGCTAATCTGCATTGTGTTTTGGAATTTGAGTGGGTGCTGAAACTGTTTCGTAAGTTTTTGTGTTGAAAGAATCAGAGCGGAATGTGAGAATTTAACCCAGTTATTTCTCTTAGTAAATTTACATGCATAGTAGATGCAATCGTGTTAAGTTGCCTTCCCTATCGGTTATGAGATAAGTAGTTTAGACTTGGTCATGTGTCTTTAACTCAAGTGTTGCATATATTCATGTTTAGTTCAAAATTAGCTCAAATACTAGTATCAGATTATCGGGAATTATCTTTTTTCTAGGCTCTTTTTTCACTTATATTTGACATGTCGTTGACTCCTGTAATTGCTGATGTTTTGCGCGTGATGAGATTTATCGGTTTCGTAAGTTTTCTCAAAGTATGGGTAGAGATCTGGTCTTGTCACCATAGCATTTCAAGGTGAAGTACTTTGTAAATATTCCTCACAATTTGTTTGAGCTAAAGAATTCAGGTACTTACTCATTCTCAAGGAAATTCCTAGCCACCAAAACACAAGTGACGAGAAAGAAGCCTTAGAGAGGCGACATAAGAGGTGCTCTGATGAATGAAGCGGTCTGTAGGCGTAGTATGCTATGGAATTAATCGTTGTCTTTTAATATTTAGATTGCTTGAGATCAAAATCAAACATGAGTAACTTTTTAATTTTCTACTTCAATGCCCTTGTAATTAGTTTTGGAGTATTGTATATTTATGAGTTATTTTTCTCCTTAATGTATACATTTAGAATATTTACTAAAATCATGTAAGATTGTGTTATGGGAAAATATATTTGAGAGTTGTTATATTCAAATCATTTGCATGGATTATGTTTTTTGCAAAAAAAAAAAAAAAAAAAAAAAAATCAATGTATATTTGCTGCGTTTTTTCAGAAAAAACGCCTCATATAAGACGAATTTATTTGCTGCGTTTTTTCAAAAAAACGCCGCAAATAGCCATTTATTTGCGGCGTTTAATAAATTTGCTATTTGCGGCCCCCTCAATTTGCAGCTACATCAAAAACGCCGCATAAAGGCCTTTTTTTGACGTCGCAAATTAATATTTTTGTACTAGTGTTTTCAAGAAAGTTGGCAAGGAAAAGGGCAAGGTCTTTGTGAAGCCCAAGCCCAAAATTAACAAACACGCAGACGCGGATTGCTATTATTGTAATGGCAAAGAGCATTGGAAACGCAATTGCCCTAAATACTTGAAAGAAAAGAAAGACGGTTGTGTGACAACGTCAGGTAAAATTCTTTCATCGCTCTATATGATAGTTATTAACTTTGCTGGTACATCTTCTTGGTTATTTGATACCGGTTGTGGTTCTCACCTTTGTAATCATGTACAGGGGCTGAAGGACGCGGGAACACTAGCCAAGGGTGACGTGGACTTGCGCATGGGAAATGGAGCTAAGGTAGCCGCAGTTTCCGTGGGCACCTACGCTCTTCTTTTGCCTAATGGTTTAGAGTTGTATTTAAATAATTTCTATTATGTACCAACTTTTACCAAGAACATTATCTCTATTTCCGTGTTAGACATGGAAGGTTTTTCTTTTTGGATTAAGAACAATCGTTCTACTTTTTCTTTTAATGAAATGGTTTATGGCGAGGCCATTTCTATTAAAGGTATTTATGTTCTAGATATTTCAAAAGAGGTCTATCATGTAGAAAACAAGAGGCTTAAAACAGGTGAACCTAATCAATCATACCATTGGCATTGTCGTTTAGGGCACATAAACGAACGACGCATAAAGAGACATGTTTCATCTAAAGTACTCAAATCATTCGATTACGAATCTTATGGTGTATGCGAATCTTGTCTTCTAGGCAAGATGACTCGTGCTCCTTTTACGCGAAAAGGGACAGGAGCAAGTGAAGTATTAGGTCTTATACATACGGATGTGTGCGGCCCAATGACTCTCCAAGCTAGAGGTGGTTATCACTACTTCATTACTTTTACCGACGACTTACGTAGATATGGATATCTCTACTTGATGAGGCACAAAAGTTATGCTTTTTAAAAGATCAAGGAATTTCAACATGAAGTAGAAACCAATTAAATAAAAAGATTAAAACCCTACGATCCGATCGTGGTGGTGAATACTTGAACAATGAATTCGATTCACACCTAAAAGATTGTGGTATAGTATCACAATGGACTCCTTCTGGCACACCTCAATTAAATGGTGTGGCCGAAAGGAGAAATCGAACTTTATTAGATATGGTTCGATCCATGATGAGTCTAACAAAGCTTCCTAATTATTTTTGAGCTTTCGCTATCTTATCTGCAATATTTTCACTAAATCGAAGCCCGACTAAAGCAGCAAACAAGACTCCATATGAGATATGGACAGAGAAAGTCCCTTATTTGTCGTTCATGAGAATTTGGGGATGCGAGGCCATTGTTAAAAATAAGTCTGACGATAAACTCGCACCCAAATCCGACAAATGTCTATTTGTAGGATATGCAAGGGAAACACGTGGTTATTACTTCTACAATAAACACGAGGACAAAGTGTTTGTGTCTCGTGATGCAATCTTTTTAGAAAATGATTTTATTTCTAAAAGATAGAGTGGGAGAAAATTTGAACTTGACGAAGTCCAAGAGCCACAAACCGAAAAGGACGTAGAGGAAAACGAGGAAAACGTTCCCTCTTCGTCTAACGCGGTCATAATTCCATCGGAACCTAGGAGGTCAAGAAGAATTAGTCATCAACCTGATAGATACCTTGATATTATAGAGGAAGGTGGTGACTATAATGTGTTACTTTTTGAATGTAAGGAACGTACTACGTACAAAGCAGCCATTTCTTGTCCCGACTCAAAGCTATGGCTAGAGGCCATGCGATCCGAAATGGATTCTATGTACGACAATCAAGTATGGGACTTGGTCTATTTACCTAAAGAGGTAAGACCTCTTCAGTGTAAGTGGATCTATAAAATCAAAAGCGGCATAGATGAACATAATGATGTTTACACAGCTAGATTGGTGGAAAAAGGTTTCACCCAAGTTCATGGTCTTCACTATGACGAGACCTTCGCCCCAGTTGCCATGCTTTGGTCTATAAGGATTATCTTAGCGGTTTTCGCATTTCATAATTATGAGATTTGGCAAACGGATGTCAAAACCGCCTTCTTGAATGTGATTCTAGAAGAGAAAGTGTACATGACACAACCTGAAGGTTTTATGGATCCATCAAATCCTAGAAGGTATGCAAACTTAAGAGATCCATCTATGGTCTTAAACAAGCATACATGAGTTGGAATCATCGTTTCGATCATGTAATTAAACAAAATGGTTTTACTCGAAGTGTCGATGAACCATGTCTGTACATGAAGTTTAGTGGGAGTAAAGTAACTTTTCTAGTCTTGTATGTAGATGACATAATACTCATTGGGAATGAGATTCCAATGCTCACTTATGTAAGGGAGTGGCTTGGGATTCATTTCCATATGAAAGACATAGGAGAGCCCCAGCGCATCTTAAGTATCCGGATCTACAGGGATAGATCTAGAAGGATACTAGCATTAAGTCAAAAAACTTATATTTATAAAGTTCTTGATCGGTTCAACATGAAAGACTCTAAGAGAGGCTTTCATCCTATGGGTAGTGGGATCACATTGAGCAAGTCAGAGTGCCCTACCAAAACCGAGGAGATTGAACGCATGAAATTGGTCCCTTACGCATCCGATGTTGGATCAATCATGTATGCTAGGATGTGCACTCGTCCCGATGTTGCATATGCTTTGAGCATGACAAGTCGTTACCAAGCCAATTCAGGTGAGAGTCACTGGATAGCCGTAAAGAACATCCTTAAGTACATGAGAAGGACCAAGGATTCGTTCTTAGTGTTTGGAGGTGAGACTGAGTTGCGTGTAAAGGGTTACACGGACGCCAGTTTCCAGACAGATAGGGATGATATGAAATCCCAATCCGGCTATGTTTATATGATGAAGGGAGAAGCTGTTTACTGGAAGAGTTTCAAGCAAAGCGTTAAAGCGTATTCTACAACAGAAGAAGAGTACCTTGCAGCGTCTAAAGCTGCAAAGGAAGCTGTGTGGATTCGGCAATTTTTGGAAGGACTAGGAGTAGTCCCTACTGCCAAAGATCCTATCACGATTTATTGTGATAACAGTGGGGCTATCTTTCAAGAGAAAGAGCCCAAGTCTAGTAATAAGTCTAGGCATGTACTTAGGAAATATCATGTAATTAGAGATTACGTGAATAGAATGAAAATTGACATTTGTAAGGTTGGGACAGATGATAATATTACTGATCTTTTAACCAAGCCTTTATCAAAGGCTAAGCATGATGGTCATATCGTCACAATGGGTTTAAGACAAGTACCATAATTCCTTTAGATTATGTAACATGTAATAATTGAATGCTGTATTAATTATTTCATATATGATAATTGCATTCATTGTTCGAGTTTTATTATAAACTCTTTTATTTAGTTTGACTAAATTTAATACTTTTTTTATCCGAATAGATTGTAATACAATGATAGACCCTATTCGACGAACTTAGTATTTTGTCCCTAGTCACTCAATGAGGTCACATCTCGAAGTGACTAGATTGTAAGTCGATCGATGGTTGGCTTAGCACTATGGGGTCATGGAGATGACTGGTCAATTACATAGACAGACTGTATGATACTTTGTCGGACAGTGACCTTTGTAGAGACCCTTAAATCAATTAATTGATGCATGGTCGTGTCAGGGTCTTCTAACTTATTCATATGATTCGATTCTTTTGACTGGCGACAGTCTATCTGAGTCGGTGCAGTTTCCGATTGGCTTTGGTTGGTGTTCTAGGTCGTGCCGTAAAAGGAGGCCGATGGACATCTTCTGGGTCATTGTGATTTGCATCATACATATTAGATGAGTCAACAGGAATTGTCCACCCACGTTGGGTAGAAACATCTTCAGGCCACTCGAGTAGTAGTTACTGTAAATGCGTGGCCACGCTCGGAAAGGGATCTATGGTAGATTTTCCAGTCAGACAGGTACTCTCCATATCGAGAAAACCACTCTAGATATAATCAATCGCAAGTGGGAGATTGTTGGTGTAGGTGTCCTCCACAATAGTGCGCCACATAATAAATCTCATTAAGGAATATAATTGATATATTTATTGACTATATATATATGATTAGTCAATTGATTAATGTAAATCAATAATGGTTGGCTGACTAGAGTTTGACGTTATTGTCGTAACACGGCGGTGATCAACTGATCCCTTTTGGTCACACCTATAGGTTGAAACCCAAATAGTAACTACTTATTTGTATATGATACAGTTGATTAGTCCATTACATATATTTGATATGTACGAGAGTTAATTGTTAGAAATTGAGTCAATTACATATATCTTATTGTAATATGATTAAATAAGATCTAACATAGTAATTAATCGTTAATTTACTAAATAAGTTGAGGTTTTACATAAATTTTGAGGTAGAGTTAATTAGTTAATTATATTCACAAAGAGTTTTAAAATAAATTAACTAAGCATTGTGGGACCCATTATATATTGATATAATGGTAAAATATCACTTAAATGTTAAGTACATATTGTTTATTAATTTGTGTCATACAATTTTTATATTATCAAATTAACACCTAATTATATAAGATAATTAAGCATATGATTAATAAGTATTTATGGGAGAAATATCAAAAATTAAAGTGGATCATAATAAGCCACATGTGGCCGGTTGGGGTAGTAGTGGAGCATGATGATTATTGCTCTATTTTATGCTCAAATAATCCAAATGGAAGTGACACTACATCATGCTTATACATCCTAACACACTACCAATCTTGCATGTGAATAAATTATCAAAATAAGAGGCCATATGGACATGTGAGGTCCGGCCAAAGTGGCTATAAAATGGACAATAGTTCATTTTTCTACTACTTCATTTTGTGCTTAATCCACACATGTCTCTAAAAACTCATCTTCTCACTAAACTCTCATATTACTAATATTTACTAAATATTACTAGTGTAATAATATATACTAATATTTGTAGTATTATATTTATCTTATTATCAAGTTAATAATAAGGTTAGATTATTTGGTTTCATCTTGGTGCAACTAAAAGGAGGTCTTATACTTTGGAGATTGTTCTAGGATCATCCTTTTTATAGCTGAAGAACAATAAGAAGGAGTTCTTATTGTGCCCATTTATTTCAATTTCAATGTGAGGAAATTTCTTCTTTTATATAATGTCTTTATATTTGCATGCATGTTACATAGCTCGTTAAACACTAAATTAACAAGTAATTTAGTAACTAATTAAATGAGTCTAATTAAGGTCTATGGACTTTCATGTGGTATCAGAGTTAGCTTGTTGCATGCATGTTCATTTTGGGCATTTTTATTAAAAGTTATAAGATAACTAATAAATCAAAAATCTGAGTTAAAATATGATTTGGTTGAAAACTTTTGGTGCAGGTATACCTATTGACTTCAAAATGTTTGTGGTCAAAGTTCTTGATATTAGGGATTAATTTGCTATTTTTTTTTTTGGCTTTAAAACCGAGTTAATATGCATTTTTTTATGTTAAAAGTTAACTAAAAATAGTTGCATGTTGATTCTGGCCATGAAATTTTAATATGATCTCCCATGCATGTCTTACATACTGTATGTAAAATTTCGTGACTTTTAATTAAGTATTGCATGTTTATTGATTTTTATAAGAAAAAAGTTGATAATATGAGATTATAATGTTGATAAAATTGAAACGTCCTTTTCTGGTCATGAAAATTTTTGGTACATTTTACATTCTGAATTTTATCATCTTCGTGAAATTTCGTAATTGTTTTGACTATTTTACTATATTTAATGGTTTTTATTTGATAAAACCGTTAAATACAAAGTTATGTGTTCATAAAATTAATTCAAATTTTTTGGGAAAATATTTTTTATTTTTGGAGTTCCTGAAAATGTTCCACTTTGACTGAGGCTTGGACAAGGCAAAAGTCAAAGTATAGCCATCAGGTCTATCGAATATTACAACCTGACAACTACGGCGACGCGAGGCGGTTCACGGGGTCTGAACCAAGGACCTGTCGTCGGGAATATTTTAAAGTCTGTCCACTATCAGGGAGGGTCATTTAAAGTCCGTTCAATCTTAGCTGGCTAGAGGCCGGTTTTATTTCGTGTCGCACGAGCGGCCCGTGGGCTACGCGAACGCGAGGCTCGTTACTTTGTTTGTCTTTGAGAATTTCGATGAGTTCTTCTCTTTTTACGATAACAAGCTCTGCCAATTATGCAAGACTAATAGTATAGAAACGAAATACTTTTGTGACCGTATAAGCCTAGTGTACATCTGTCGAATTATTAGATGCTAAACGAGGGTGATAAGAGACGGAATGGAGTGGGAGGTTCTATGGTTCTAGAAGACACTGGAGATCTGTGTTATCCTTTCTCACTCACCTAGATGAATGAAAGGATCGTCCCGAAAGGCATGGAGACAATGTAAATGTGAGTCGATTCGTCTGAAATTTGTGAAAAGATGACTACTTGAGAGATTTTGTTTTTTGTTTGGGATCTTTTTGACTGGAGAGATTTCTTGGTTTTGTCAGGTGCATTTTTTAAAACGCTCGAGACTTTCGTTGGGCTGTTTATTTTTGGATTTAAAGTCGTCGTTGAACTGAAGTCGTTGTTCGACTGTTTTTGGTGTGGAAGTCTGTTGGACCGTTTTTGGTGTGGAAGTCGTTGTTGGACTGTTTTTGGTCTGTTTTTGAGTGTTTGGATTTGTTCGATTTTTGTTTGTCTTTGTCTCCTGAATTTTTGGATCTTTGAGACTTCTGCGTTGGGGTTGTTGGGACTTTTTGGTTTGTTTTTTGTTTGTGTTTGTGAGAGTTTAGGCACGATGGCACTAAAAAATTGTTTTGATCCTCCGGTGGGGGTATCAAAATGTTTGGCATGGGATGCAGTTTCTGGTAGTCACATGGGATCTGACGAATTGGGTAGAAAGATGGGGTCTCCAAACTTAACGGTCACCTTAAGATACGGCGATCAAGGAATTTTCACACCACAAGATATGGATAAGGTTGTAAATGCACGCCCTTGTTAAGGCTTATTCTAAGAGGTCGAGTGATCTACACTAAAGAGAGACGACCTAAAGTACTTTGAGTCTATTCCACTAGTTAAGTGTAAAAAGTAGAGCAGGTGACTAATAAAAAGACATGTGCTCATTTATAACTCAAAGAGGACCAGGATGGTCCTATTTATTAATAAATGCTAATATAGTGAATACAAACGGCTGCTGGGACATACCCCAAGCTACTGTTACTATTTGACACTAAGATAGGAGAAATAGAGGGATGGGGGTGACAGCAGGAGAAGATCCTCTAGAGACTTCAAACTCAGACTCCGATTCTAATTTGAATTTGTTGTCTTCTGGTTCTTTTTCACTTTCCAACATATGGATTTCTTCTTTGACTGGGGAGATGAGGTGTGAACAATCCAAGGTGGATTTGTCATCTGTAATCGTTAGAACTTCGAAAGGATTGTTAGGCTTGCTCCCAAGAGGGATGGGTAGACGACCGTCCTCAATCATATCTTCAATGACATGTTTCAACTTGTAGCATTGCTCTGTATCATGTCCTTTGCCTCTATGATATTCGCAGTAAGCGTCTCTATCCCAGAGCCTACCTTTCTTTTCCGGGTCAGATGTAGGTCCTATAGGTCGAATTTTGCCTTGTTGTATCAACCATTCCAAGGCATTGGAATATGTGTCCCCAAGGTTGGTGAATTTCCTTTGAGGGTTGCTCTTCTTGAATGGTTCGACAGATTTGTCCTCAACGGGTTTGTTAGTGGAGCCATAAGGATGACTTGTTGAGCCTTGATACCGACGACCTAGCCTTTTGGACAAGAGTCCTTTTCGGATATCATCTTCACTTCTTGTTCTCAGCACAGTCAAGTCTTTGGATGACCTTATATTTTGGTATCTCATATGATTTGCATAAACGGGTCTCAAGATGTCCACGAATTTCTCTACAAGAGTTGTGGGAAATATCGGTATATTTCGACATGAAATTTAAGGATTATAACGAAATTATAATATATGAAATGCGAGTCATAAACGAAATGCATAATATAAAACATAGAGATTAGAATCAACCTCCGGTCCTAGCAATATGGCCTAAGAACAAATATCGAGATCGATATTCTCCTAATCGTTGCACCCAAGATGCTCTGAGAAATGCCTTTTTCTTTTGTGCTAGAATCAATACCAAAAATTACTGATTATATTTTTGTGTGAAGTAATGATAAGAATGTAGAGAAAGAGTTGATATCAAACTCTTCTCCTTTCTTTTTTTAACCGTCCAACAAGTAGTGGAGAGAAGAGAGGACTCTTTTTTTTTCTCTACTTGTTTTTAGGTTGTTAGCTTTTCATTTTAATGTATAAAATGTGTATGTATTATTATTGTCATTTATGTTGTCACATATTAATAAGTCCATACAACATCTTGTAGTCGATTTATTAATACCGGTCTGACATCATTTATTATGACAATATTGCATAATATATATGTCAACTATAAATATCGTATATTTATAATTTGCGAATTAAATATAACAGTTTATATTTAATTACGAATTAACATTTAATTCGTTTAAGATTACATTATTTAATCGTATTAAATAATTACATTATATACATTAATTAGATATAACAGTTTATATTCAATTACGAATTAACATTTAATTCGTCTCAGCTAGTATTATTTAATCGTATTAAATAATCGTATCATCATTACATTGACTAACCTTTTAGTCATATACATCGACTAACCTTTTAGTCATATAAGGCATCAATATGATTATATTATTCATATAATCATTTCTCTTAAACACATCCTTTAGGTGTGACTTTTAGGGACCAGTTGATCACCGCCATTAAAATGACAATAACGTCAAACTTCTAGCAAGACAACCGTTATCGATAAACGTTAATCAACTGATAAGAATACTAAGTATACCCTGTGAACCTGTAAGAGATTTATACACGTTATCACAATAACTATGGAGGACTCTAGCTTCAACAATCTCCCACTTGTCCTTACAAGTGTATGTGCGATAACTGATTCTCATATCCAAAATTTCTCCCACTCAATGTAAAACAATTTGCAAAGTCCGTATACACAAAGGTCGTATTTTACAAGTGATCAATATCAAGAGTGGTTTTCCCGACTAGAGAGTAACCTAACTGATAAACGAATCATTATTCGAGCATGGCCATGCATTTCAGTTACAACTGCTCGAGTGGCCCTCAGAAATAAGAAAACCTGATAAAGGTTGGATATTTTATTCAACTCTAATCCTGTAGATACAAGCACAGTATGAAATGACGCAGTAAAAATCTGCTTAGCCTCCTATCACGGTCGACCATGAGAAAGAAACCAAAGTCACCCAAAAACTGCCTTCATCTCAAGATACAGTCGATAGTCAAAAGAATCGACTATAGGAACACTACGGACGTCCAATCCACGACCTGTCACCGAATGTTCTTACACATTTAGGACTCCATAACATTGTCACGATGTCCTACGAGGTATCTTTATAACTCGTATCTGTGATCGATCAGTCAACCGTTTGACTTATGACTCGTTGAACCCACCATCAATCAACTTCACAATATAATTGCCAGAGTTATCAGCTCATATGGGCGAATACGGACCAAAACAAATATAATGTAATTCAGTTCACTTTGTGGCGTTCAATGTTGTCATACAATCCACATGAAAAACAAAATATGAAACAATACAATGATGTTATGAATAGTATATGAAAAAGATACATTTATCTAATCCATATAAACAGCTACTACAACTCAGGAACACGTTTAATTCCCTTGGAAATAACGTGCCCTTCATGCTTATCATATTTTAACGGTTTAGTGAGAGGGTCCGCGATGTTGTCATCCGAAGCAATCTTGTCTATCACTATCTCCTTTTGCTCCACGTAATTTCGGATCATGTGAGCCTTCCGAAGTACATGTCTAGACTTGTTGCTAGACTTAGGCTCCTTAGCTTGGAAGATGGCACCTCTATTATCACAATAGATGGTGATTGGTTCATTTGAACTAGGAACTACGGTTAGTCCTTGTAATAACTAACGCATCCATATAGCTTCCTTTGCAGCTTCCGAAGCGGCATATTACTCGGACTCAGTTGTAGAATCTGCTATAACACTTTGTTTAGAACTTTTCCAACTGACCGCAGCGCCATTAAGAGTAAAGACGAATCCAGACTGAGATTTTGAGTCATCTCGATCCGTTTGGAAGCTAGCATCCGCGTAACCGATTGCGCATAGCTTAGTATCTCCTCCATAAGTCAATACCCAATCCTTAGTCCTACGTAAGTACTTAAGGATGTTTTTAACAGCCATCCAGCGTGTTTCACCTGGATTGCCTTGGTACCGACTCATCATACTCAATGCATATGCCACGTCTGGACGTGTGCATATCATGGCATACATGATCGATCCTATGGCTGATGCATAAGGAACACGACTCATGCGCTCGACCTCTTTCGATGTCTTGGGTGCCTGAGTTTTACTCAAATGCATCCCAGAAGTCATTGGAAGGTACCCCTTCTTGGAGTTGGTCTTGCTGAACCTTTCAAGAATCTTATCTATATAAGACTCCTGACTGAGTGATAACATCCGTCGTCATCTATCTCTATAGATATGGATCCCCAATATGCGTTGTGCCTCACCCAGATCTTTCATCTGGAAATGGTTCTTTAACCATACTTTTACCGAAGATAAGAGAGGAATGTCATTCCCAATCAAGAGTATGTCATCAACATACAATATCAAGAAGACAATCTTACTCCCACTCGACTTGACATACAAGCATGGTTCCTCGACCGATCGAGTGAAACCATTCTCTTTTATCACCTGGTCGAAACGATGATTCCAACTCCGAGAAGCTTGCTTAAGTCCATAAATGGAACGCTTAAGCCTGCACACTTTCTTAGGATTTTTAGGATCAATGAAACCTTCGGGCTGTACCATGTACAATTCCTTCTCCAAATAACCGTTTAAGAAGGCGGTTTTCACATCCATCTGCCAAATTTCATAGTCATGAAAAGCAGCAATCGCTAAGATTATCCGAATGGAACGCAGCATAACTACGGGTGCAAAGATTTCATCATAATGCAATCCTTGAACTTGAGTGAAACCTTTTGCCACTATTCGTGCCTTATAGGTGTCTGGTTGTCTTTCTAAAGAATGCTTTATCTTATAAAGCCATTTGCACTGAAGAAGTCGTACCTTATCAGGCAAATCAACAAGATCCCATACGTCATTCTCATACATGGAGTCCATCTCGGATTGCATGGCATCAAACCATAGCTTAGAGTCGGAACAGGTCATGGCACCTTTATAGGTAGCGGGTTCGTTACTCTCTAGGAGCAAAATGTCATCTCTATCATTCTCCTCGACCATACCAATGTATCTGTCTGGTGGAATGGAGACTCTACCCGACCTCCTAGGTTCCTGAGGAATATTAACCGTAGCAGAAGTTGAAGGAACATCTTCCTCCATCGGTTCCTCGGTTGTTAGTTCTTGATTCGCCGACAGATCGAAGGTTCTATTACTTGACTTGTTCTCGAGAAACTCTTTCTCTAAGAACTTCGCACTAGCCGCAACAAAAACTCGATGTTCGATAGGTGAATAGAAGTAATGACCAAACATTCGTTTTAGATAACCAATAAAGTATGTCTTGACCGATCGCGGGTCGAGCTTATCCTCGTGTCTCCACTTGACATAAGCCTCGCAGCCCCAAACCCGAATAAAGGACAAGTTAGGGACCGTTCCCTTCCATATCTCATATGGAGTCTTGTCTACAGCTTTAGACGGACTTCGGTTAAGTATAAGAGCAGCTGACAAAAGATCAAAACCCCATAGTGAATCAGGTACTACCGTGTGACTCATCATGGATCGAACCATATCAAGTAATGTTTGATTTCTTTGTTCGGACACACCATTTAATTGAGGTGTTCTAGGTGGAGTTAACTGTAATACTATGCCACAGTCTTTAAGGTGTTGATCAAACTCATTTGAAAGGTATTCGCCACCACGATCTGATCGAAGTGCTTTAATCTTTCTTCCCAGTTGGTTCTCAACCTTATTCTGGAATTCCTAGAACTTTTCAAAAGACTCACTTTTATGCTTCATTAAGTAGACATATCCGTATCTACTCAAATCATCCGTGAAAGTGATAAAATATCTATAGCCGTCTCTTGCGTTGATTGACATAGGTCCACATACATCAGTATATATGAGTCCTAATAGGTCATTAGCACGCATTCCAACACCTTTGAAGGAAATTCGAGTCATTTTGCCGATAAGACATGATTCACACGTGCCAAATGATTCGTAATCAAATGGGGAGATAGTCCCATTCTCAATGAGTTTCTTTACACGTTTTTCATTTATGTATCCCATACGACAGTGCCATAGATAAGTTTGATCTTTGTCACCAACCTTTAGTTTCTTATTATTCACATGTAATATGTCTGTGGTTTGATCTAAGATATAAATGTCATTCATGGAAACTGCTTTGCCATAAACCATTTCATTCAAAGAGAAAATACAGCTATTGTCTTTAATTGAAAATGAAAAACCGTCTTTATCGAGCACGGAAACAGAAATAATGTTCTTAGATAAACTGGGTACATAGTAACAGTTATATAAATACAACTCAAATCCACTCGGGAGTTGGATTACATATGTTCCCATTGAGACTGCAGCAACTGTAACAACCCAAAAAGTACCCTATGTAACACCCCGGCCCAAACCTTGGGTCGGGAGCAGTCACTCATGATAGCTCTCCAGGCTGTGTACATGGCCCACAGATCAACACGGGTCCTTTCCAGCGCATTTTGTCCTCACTCATGCACATCCCGGGAACCTTCCCAGGAGGTCACCCATCCTAAGACTACTCTCAGTCAAGCACGCTTAACTTTTGAGTTCTTTTGCATGGACAACCAGAAAAGAAAGTGCACTTTGTTGATATGAGTAGTACTTTCAATCCCTTTAAGCACTAGTCATTTAAGCTTATCAATGGACCTCTTCAACAAATGTGGGGTGTTACAATCACCCCCACTTGAAGAACGCAACGTCCTCGTTGCGCCTGGGAGCATAACCGCTAACCCAGAATCCTCCCCCGCTAGGTGGGTGATCACAATGGAGCGTATAACAACTGCCTCCAGGAGCGTATAACAACTGCCTCCATCACCACACGGTCGCAGGGTTGCTCTAATACCATTTGTAACACCCCGGCCCAAATGTGACAACCCTCGCGAATGCGGAAATATAAAACATACAAGCATGTGAATTATATAGCGGAAAATACGGTATTTTAAAAAAACCTTTATACATGCAAGGTAGAAAAATACGAGGAGTGTCAAAATATTGCAAACTAAATAAAAATACACAAGAGACGTAGTCTCTCAAAGTGTTAACAAAAGACAAAGTAATTAGCAACTAGCTAAACAACGTCTAGAGGTGTTTCATCCAGGGACAACGCCCGCTAGCTCACACCCGAACCCAAAATAGCATAAGCAAAAAGCCATCCATGCAAGCAACCTGTTCATTCATGAAAAACATGAACGCCACAATCAGTGGGGAGTAACTCCGGGTTCTCCCAGCCATATCACATTAAACGTACATATAAGGAAATACAAAAGTAAAATCATGCATATATAATATACCATGTGAGTTACAATCAGAATAGGCTCGGCAATCCAATATATAATGAT